>JAKWJD010001416.1:0-84254 GCA_027705065.1 Solanum peruvianum | reverse complement strand
AAGGTTGAGTAATTATGAAAAGCAAATGTGTTAAAGTTAATGAATGAGGTGACAATATGATAAGATAATGTGAAAGATGAGATCATTCTGAAATGAGGCTAAATAAATGTTACCAAAACGTACTCACCTATGAGAGTGTAAAGCTAATGAAGAGACCGGTCTTTATGAACACACTAATGAAATTATTGAAGTTAATGATTACTTAATGTTAATGATGAGATGTGAAATCATCTAATGAGCTATGATGTCCTCATTCTAGAAGCCAACTTCTATGATATATGAGTTGAATATAATTGAACTTTATGCTGAGCACTGATAGGCTAACTATCAGCGGTGATGCCTTCCTTAGGGAAGCGAGGAGGTTCACGTAACTCTCATGAGATGAGACTGTCTGGCGTGCCTGTTTGGGTCTCCTTATATCTTCTAGTCTTTGAAAGTGTACTGCCAATATAGGGATCTAACAGGGTTCAATTCCCTATATAAGCTAGCATGTTTTCATTACTTTGGCTGGTGATTCCACATCTTTTTGGTGTGGGGATTACACACTTGATTTCATGATGCTCACATGATCCATGTTGGTTAAGGTTAAAGTTTCCAAAGAAAGAATTAGGCCAGCCTAAACAAATGCACATAATGAGATGAACGATACCAAATATATTAGGATAGGATAATCAAGAGGTGAGCTAGACTCAAGTGATGATACTAGGTTATTCTTAGTTATTGCACATCAATACTGATGAGAGTCTTAAACAACATCCTAAGTATGACTAGTGATTGCACTAGTGTATGAATGAATAAAAATGGAGTAAGTACGAATGAATGAAGCATACTCTGTGTTTGTTAAAGAAAACTCCGTAGTTTAGGTCAAGTCCATGACTCTAAGGTCTCATGGAATATGAAACGTGATATGATATGTGCAATATGATATGTGCTGCTTGCAAAATCATAAGTATGATGATGCATGTTACTCTCATGGCAAGAATTTCCTAATCAAAATTTGGCATGTCCGCTAACTTTCCTAATCCAAATTTGGCACGTCTAGCGACTTTCCTAATCCAAATGTGGCAAGTCCACTGACTTAAATTTCCATAAATCATGTTATTAGGAAAGAGCTCTTCTTACTCATGAATGTTGTTGGTGTGTGCTTGCATATACCCATACTTAGTACAAGTGTGTACGATTCCCATACAATATCTACTTTTACGTACAGGCACAGGTGGTACGATGTTGCAACTATCCAGACATGGAGCATTCATCTAGATTTGGTAGGCCCTCATGATTTCGAGGACGCTTGGCATTATAATCTAGCTTATATATAGGTTTGAGTTATTGGAGTATGTTCCACTAGCTTTTCTTTCTAATCTTATTTGAGATAATGTATAGGTGCCATTTTTGTAAGTATACACTTAATGAAGTATGATACTATTTCTTTCATTTGATGATCTTAATATTAGATGGTTGATTGTGAACGTTTATGAGTTTAAGTAGAATGTCTTAAAATTAATTTTAAGTAACAAAAACATCAAATTTTCTGCTAAAATTAACCTAGATGAAGTAACAACGATGTAGTAGGCTTGTCTGCGACCTTTGAGAGGTCAATGACGTCGGTCTCCTCTATGGTCTAGACTCTGGTACTGACCCTGTTGGTATCAAAGAGAGGTTAAATTCTAAGGATAATAAATTCACATCAACCACATCAAGTAGTTTCTAAGTCATGGTAGTGAAGTGCACCACTATCTTGAATTAGAGACTGGATGATCCATAGGAAGAATTCCCTTCTTCTGATCTTATCGTGCCTTCTCTAATATAAGATTTCTTGGTGTTAAGAGCGTATCTAACATCAAATCTTGAGATTCATAAAGATGAATACGAGGAGAAACGCAGGCGGAGTAATTGGAGGAGTAGTTTTTGCAGTAAATCTAGTACTTCCCCAGGCTCCAGCTGCTGGAATGAAGATGCCGGTTAACCCAAATGGGTTGAAAGATGGAAATGTGAGGACAAAATTGGTACATATAGCCCAAGCCATAACTTTACAAGCTCAGAGTATGACAGCCTTGGCGGAGCAGCAAGGTGTTCCCAGGGATGACCCACCTGCCAGCACCATGGTTAATAGGTTAAGGGACTTCACGACGATGAATCCTCCAGTTTACATAAAATCTAATATTGCCGAGGATCAAAGAGGAGTGTAGGGAAGATATGCTGCATGATAGCATGGAAATTTCTAGGCTTATTGTCCATGTACAACAAGTGGAGGAAAACAGGAAGAGGAAGCATACTAGGGCAGGGAACAGGTCAAGGTAAGCTGAGAAGAATTTTTCAAGGAAGAGTAGTACTGAAATCAGGATAAGACCATTTCTACGAAGGGACTCTCCAACCAAGGAGAGTCAAGTTCATCCAAGGGTCGCCATGATAGGGATTCCGAGCACAGAGTTAAGAGAAACAATGAGGTAGATATACCTCAGGAAAGGTTACCTTGTAGGAAGTGTAGCAACTTTCATAGAGGAGAGTGTAGGAGGGGCTCTAATGCTTGTTACAGTTGTAGCAAACCGGGTCACATGATGAAGGATTGTCCGTTAATTAGAGGTCGATAAAAAGGGAAGGAGAAAGTTCAGCCGAGTGGTCCAAGTGAAGAGGTTCCAAAGAGGCAATGATTCTTTGATCTCATGTCTAGGGGTGTACGGGAAAACACCTCTGGTGATGTCTCGGGTGCGTAGCCTAAATTAGTTTTTCATGTGTATGGTTTTATGCACTAGTATGAAATAAATATGTTGGAGTTATCATCTTGGTTGCTGACTTATATCGCTTATGTGTTTATTTATGATGTATGCATTGAGACAAGATTATGAAGGAGATCCTTAGTCTATTAATGCGAAGCTTTCAAGGATGTGTTCAAACCTACTAATATGTAAATCAGATATTCGACAACAAAAATCATTGAATAGCTTACCTATGAATTTTCTCCATAAGTGTTACGCTTTAATAGTCTATCAAACCAGGGTAGTGAGGTTTCAGCTGCCAAATGAGATGGGGTATAAATGGGCAGGGCGTGGATCAATCCACAAAGCCATATAATTTCAAATCTTAGGACCATCAAGATGTTATCTAAGTGGTTAGATATACTCCTCCTAAGGCTGGTTTTGTCTAAGAAACTCTCTGGTTTAGTGCAATAGTCGACTTGGTGTTATAAGTCCAAAATCGTATGTGTAATAATTCTACTATGTGAGTTAAAATGAATCCATGTTTGCATGTCATGTTGCTATTTTTGTATAGCGTGGACATGAATTTTCTGTTGCTTGAGTTGTGAGGTGCATCAAGTTAGGTAGGATTGAGAAGGAATTTCCTCACTCTGAAATATGAAGCTTCAGATAAGATAATTAATATACATTATCAAGAGTAAGTGTGAAACAGAAATTCACAAAGAGTAATGTCTAAAGTATGTTAACATATTTTTGAAAATCACACTCTTTATTTTAAAATGATGTGGAGTTTCATTCGGGAAGAATGTTCCTAAAGAGGGGGGGGGGGGATAGTGTAACAACCTTAAAAAATGGATATGCTAAGTAATGTTTAATGTGTCTAGAATGCCAACGATTAGTCTGGGTTCACACGGATTGATGCGCGTAGAACCAGACCTCTAAACCCTTGCGACAGCCAAGCCAAATAACTTGGGGAGTTAGTTGAGCTAGGAAATATTGGGTTCAGCCATGTACGGCTCCCGAATATGAATATTTAACCGGATGAGCCTTTATCGGACTTAAAAAGGGGAAATCTTAAGTTTGGAGGGTCTAGGATAATATGGTCCACCCTGGTTCGAACCTAAGGGGGAGCAATGATTTAACTTGATTATTGAAATTAGTTAATTAATTTAATTAATTAATATTTAAATGATCATTTAAGAAAAAGGAGAATTAGATTATTATTACAAAATAATTAATGGGGAGATTTGGATCGGGTCGACCCGGAGGGACCCGTTTTCACGATGGGGACATCACGGGTTTGAACCTTGACGGAAGCAAATTTAAGTGGATTAAATTGAGGTTTATAATCTGATTTTTGTAAGGGCATTATGGTCATTTAACATTTAATTAAAAAATCAGATTTTTACATTTGAAACAATCTTATTTTGACTCAGTCTCAACTAGAATCCTAATCCTAAGGACCTCTCTCTTTTTTTTCACGTTTCATTCACCCTCACGATCTGCCTATATCTCCCTTTATTTCACGTTCTCTCAGCCTAACAAAAACACAACAACAGAAAAGCTACAAAAGTTCTTCACACTTGAAGAACATACCTGAAAAATATAAACAAACAATCTAACAAAAAAGGTAAAGAAAAGTTTCATCGGGTTTGTGTTGGAGTTTTGGGAATTAGATATGAGGAGAAGGTTTTTGGGAAGAAAGTCGTGGGTTGAGCAACATTGAAATCAGGTATGGGTTTCTTTCCTGGACTCCTTTATCCAAGAGAATTTTCTTTACCATGAATTCAATGAATCTTGAAATTAGGGTGTTTTCGTTCTTGTCGAACTCCTTGTCCCCTAGTATCCCTTTGATCTCAATGTGAAATAGGTTAGAGATAATGTTGTTGGTATATTTGATGGTAGTTTAGCTATGAAGTCTTATTTTCGTGATAATGTGTTCATGATTATGTGTTTGAAAATGTAAGCAATGTTAAGTTATGTCAACCGAAAGTATGTGCAAAATGATACGTTTTTATGGTTAAATTTTATTTGCGAATGTTTGTGTAAATCATGAGGTGTAAAACTGGTGTAATGTTGTTGGATGTGATGGTATTTATTTGATGAATATAATCATATAAAGATTACACTTAAAGATGCACCAAATGATACACAAAATGCCTTAAGAATTAACATATGAATGATGATAAAAAAAAACTGAAAACAGTAAACAAATTTCCAGCATTTGGTAGGTTGGTTTCGGCTAAACAAAGTGGTACAAAATGCACTGAAAAATGAATGTTAAGTAAGCGAAATCACTAAGTATTGAATTCCAGACATAATAACATGAAAGCTACCAAAATAAATCAACAAAAGATTTAGACAAAAATGGATTGGGAGAGACTAAATTTCCAGCCTGCTGAAAAATGTACTCTCGGCAAACTTTTGAAAAACTGAGCTTCGTTATTTTTTTTAAGTATGAGTTCATTGGGGTTTGAAACCATGACCTCACTAAATGAAAATTTCATAAATTTTTTTGAGAAAAATGCAAGGAAAAATAGATGTGGTGACTAGGGATTGAATCAACAACCTCTTGAATGGATGAGACAGTTAGAAGAAAAATAGAGGAGATAATAAATGTGGAGAGTGGGGATTGATCCCACAACCTCTTGGATAGATGATAAAGTTAAAAGATAAATTAAAACAAAAGTAATGAGCTTGTGGGGGATTGAACCCACAACCCCCTTGACCTAAACAAAAAAGGAGAGGAGAAAAAGAAAAGAAATATTATGGGGTTGATGGGGATCGAACTAGGGTCCCCCAAATCTGAAAAATTGCAATTATCAAGTTTAAAATAAGATAAAGTGTTATCCAAGGGATTCGAAATCGTGTTATCTCTCCAAATTCCGTATTTACACATAAGTCATACGTAAGTAAATGTTTAATGAATGTTGCTTCTAAAGATCGAAATCAATATCTTGGCATATCTACGAGATGCATAAGTCTCGTACCACATAATCTTGGGTAAACATGAATCAGTTAGACAAACTATGAATGAAAAATCATGGCTTGTATGTGTGGACTCATAAGTATAGCATACATTTAAAAGTAGGTGAACCTAAGATGTATGTGATAAAATGATGTAACCCTAGAAGGTTAAGTAAGAGTGTGAACACACTAAATGGCCAAGTGCATTGTCATGATGAAATGAACATTCACTTGAAGGGGTGAGTAATTATGACAAGCAACTGTTTTAATGTTAATGAATGAGGCGACAATATGATAAGAGGCTAATGTGAAAGATGAGATCATTCTCAAATGAGGCTAAATCAATATTACCAAAACGTACTCACCTATGAGAGTGTAAAGCTAATGAAGAGACCATTATTTATGAACACTCTAATGAAAGTATTAAACATAATGGATACTAATGCTAATTATTAGATGAGAAATCATCTAATGATCTATGATGTCCTCAGGCTAGAAGACAACTTCCATTATATATGAGTTGAATGTAATGGAACTTTATGTTGAGCACCGATAGGATAGCTATGAGCGATGATGTCTTCCCTAGGGAAGGGAGGAGGTTCACGTATCTCTCATGAGATGAGACTGTCCGGCATGCCGGGTATGGGTCTCCTTATATTTCTAGTCTTTGAACCTATACTTCCAATATAGGAATCTAGCAGTGTTCAATTCCATACATAAGCTAGCATGTTTTTGTTCACTTTGGCCGGTGATTCTAAATCTTTTTGGCGTGGGGATTTCACACTTGATTTCATAATGCTCACATGATCATGTTGGTTAAGGTTAAAGTTCCCAAAGGACGAATTAGCCAGCCTCAATAAATGTACATAATGAAATAAACGATCCAAAGGTATTAGGATAGGATAATCAAGAGGTGATCTAGACTCAAGTGATGACACTAGGTTATTCTTGGTTATTGCACAGAAAACCCGTTGAGCGTTCATAAACAACATCCTAGGTATGACTAGTGATTGCACTAGTGTATGAATGAATGAAAATGGAGTATGCATGAATGAATGAAGCGGACTTTATGTTGTTAAAGAAGACTCCGTAGTTGAAGTAATTCCATGAATCTAAGGTCTCATGGAATATTAAAGAATGATGTGAACTACGTGATATGATATGTGCATACGTTATGTGTTGCTTGCAAAATAATAGTATGATGATGCATGATACTCTCATTGAAAGACTTTCCTAATCAAAATTTGGCAATTTTACTAACATTCCTAATCCAAATTTGGTACGTCCACTGACTTTCCTAATCCAAATTTGGAAAGTCCGCTGTCTTGAATTTCCATAAATCATGTTAGTAGGAAAGAGCTCTTCTTACTCGTGCAAGTCTTTGGTGTGTGCTTGCATATACCCATACTTAGTACAAGTGTTTACTAATCCCATACAATATCTACTTTTAGGTGCAGGCACAGGTGCTTACCCTCTTTTCCTCTAGAAGATATGTTAGGACAATCTCTCACCTTATTTTCTTCCTTACCACAACCATAGAAACTCCCGGTACCAATAGACAATCACCATAATGTTTCTTTCCACAAGTTAAACATGTAGGCTTGCCATTCTTGGAACCACCTCCTTTGTCAATCTTGAACTTAGCAATCCTAGATTGTTCTTGAGATTGAGCCCTTTTTTTAAACCTAGGTTGCTCTGATTACTAGCACCACTCCTTTAATGCTTCTCCCCATCCTCCTAAGTTTAGACTCTTCAATTGATTGTGCATACACCATGAGTCTAGCTACGATCATTCTTCTTCATGTAGCATAGCGGTACGGCATTCCTCCCCCACTAAGTCGGATAAATCCGTCATAAAACGAGTCATTTCATCTCTTGGATTTGAGACAAGAGAAGGGGCATATCTAGATAACATAGAGAAATTCAAAGAGTATTCCTCAACACTAATATTGACTTGCTTGAGAATGATAAACTCCTCCACCTTAACTTCACTCCTCTCACGGGGAAATTACTTACCAAAAAAATCTTACTTAAATTCTTCCAACTCAATAGGACCCGACTCCTCCGACCTATTATCCTTCCATTGAGAGCACATCATTTGATAAACATACCTCAATTGATACGAAACCAATTCTGCCTTCTTCCTAAATGTAAGTCCCATAACACTCAACACCTTGTACACTCCATCAAAAAACTGTTATGGATCCTAAACCACCTTAGAGCTAAGAAAGATAGGAGGATTCATGCTCACAAAATATCTCAACCTATACGTCATAATGCTCTCCACAACATTTAATCTAGGCACCATACTCAAATTCATTTGAGTAATCAAGGCTCGGGCTAAAGCAAGCAAAGACTCTCTAATATCCCTATTACTAAACTCCGTGGGATCCTTAGTACCTTCACCCAAAATAGGGACTCGATCACCTTGAGGAATTTGCTCAATTTCCTCAACTTGAGGAGTCATATCCTCTTGCACCTCATTTTCTTCAACTCTACTAGCCGGTTTTTGCCTCGTATTCTTCTGCCTAGAAACACAAGGAAAACCATAAGAAAATAGTACTCATAACTTTTAATCTACGGGCACGACATAGGAGTAGAAAAGAAGGGAAACTCTATTGTCCTATATCCTCTCACCCACAGATGTGTTGCGACTCAAACCGATGGTCAAGACTCTACTAGACGTGACTTAATGAGACTTTTGATTCCTAATACTACTTTCACTACCTATGATCTGATACCAAGTTTGTCACATCCCGAAACCACACCCTAGAAGTTAGAGGGAATCTCGGATTGCAACCGGCATACTTGAACTCTCATAGGTCTTGTACAAGTCCTTACATATCAATCGTCACATAAATATAGTGTAAAGTAGTGCGGAATCAAAACTTTTCACAACACATATCATTGTCTTTATAATCTATTTCATATAGAGTAATAGGAAATACTAAGTCTCAATCTTATCAAAATTAGGACACGAGAATACTTGGGATATGACCCATACAAAATACTAACATAGAAACAATAAGTCAATTAAAATACTTCAAATGAAAACATAAAATACATATACTCCCTCGAGTCAAATGAGTACATACCTCAAGATCTCTTGAACGATTTTATGGTTCAAGTCTTCCTTCCCACATGCTCCTCACCTACCAACAACTATAGAGATAGATAAAATCATGGAGTTAGTACAACCACATGTACTAAGTATGACATTATTCATAAAAATAATGAAAATGGACATATTGAAAAAAGCATCTTTTCTTTAAAATATCATAATATAATCATTATAGAAAAATTTAACAACTTATAAACACATAAAGAAACATTTAAACCAAATATCATAATTCTTGGGTCACTTTGCTGTGAACTCATTTCATTATACATTGAAGTTCTTCACTTTTACAGTTAAATGATTCCTTTTCAATTTTATCATTTCCTAGCATGTAGTTTTCTCACTAAAAGTCATCCTAATACTCAATTAAGATACACAAAGAGAGGCCTCCCATATAACCTCCCTAAGCATACCTAAATGACCCTCAAGAATACATTAAATAAGGCACATACACACTTACAAGATATCATACATCAATGAAAGATTCTAATACCAAAGGTGACTCTAAGTCTTACTTGAGTGAGTTGTGAAGCGACCGACTATACAATCCCTTACACACACACTCAAGAGATCCAATAGACTACCTAGGATAGAATCATTCTCACTAAGAGTATCAACATATAAATAATATGACATTCTCCTTCCAAAGGCTATCAAAAGAATTAAGTAAATCAAGAAGATAACTTGCATGATTGACCTCATCAGCATTACTTCAGTAAAACTTAACACTACCTATGCTTAGATCATGTCCACAAAATCAACTAACTTCCCTAACTTGACTCATTCTCAAGATTTCCAAAGATAAGACATGAAGAAATCATCACATATGCCCTCTTCACACATTATCTAAAGAATCCTTAAGTCACTTTAGATTAGGTACTCATTCACTTACATACTTTGTAACATAAGTCATTATTTTATGAAAGGTCTCATACATCACATAAAGGACATTTATGTAATGGTCTTGGACAAGACTTAGGGACTCTAACTAACACTTTCAAAGCCTATTGTGCAATGTCTATATAGAATCCTATACCACCACCTTAACCTCATAGAAATTTTATCAGAAAGTATCCCACATGATAAGAATAGGCAATAACCGACATCGACCATGATAGCAAGACATGGAATCCGGAGTTCTATCCTTCTTCCAATGAGGTTGTTCAACTTGCCAAGAGTAGAACTTAGACACATCCCATGTAGGCACATGGTTAAGGACATGCTTTGTAATCTAGTCTCATTCTTTAACTAGAACTACATATCTTATCATACTAACTAGGTGCTAGAATTCTTTCTCATTGAGTAATTCACGCATTAGGTTCAAATAAAGGGTTCGATACGAAGTTCATAACCCAATCACATTTACTCTACCAAAGAAAGGTCCATTAGGGTTACCTCAAAATTACGACAAGAAGCCCATGATGAATTCGTAAGGATTAATAAGATGCCATTCCAGCCAATTAACCTCAAGTCTATCATTCCTTTACTTTGAAGAATACCATTACGGCTTATGACTTCAACATTCTTACCTTACCACTATGTCAAGATTTTCACATAAAAGACACTCTTTAAATCATTTAAGGTCTCATGTCACTCATATATACAAAACTAAGAGCTTTAACATCCTAAGTAAAAGATAGAACTTATTCATAAACATTTATACATAAAGTAAGGGACACAAGCCAACCAAGACAAGTAACCACATACTTCACCTTTAGCAAACATTACATGTCATTCTACAAGCACAGAGAATTAATTTATTATCATATTTAAGTCATCATATATACTATTATACCAATACTAATACGACCAATATAGACTCATATAGTCAAGTAGGAATGACATACATCAACCGTAAGACTAAACACACAAAGCCATATTCATAGTCTAACTGATCACCTACATAACATCAATACAACACAAACACTTTCATATTGTTTAACATGTGATAGATATCAACATACTTCATAATAGTCACATTTCTTCAAGTAGTTCCAACAAGGCATGATCATCATATTGCATAAAGTAACGCTGATAAGGCCATGACACTGCCACCATAATGTCAATTGTAAGTAAAACACATAACACCACCATTATAACTAGACTATACCAATCACGATAGCATTGAAGTATAACTAACACCTAAATAAAGAAAATAGGTAAGAATACCCCACTCCATAATCAACACCTCAATTCAATGCTAAATCATCCAATTCAATATCATATTACCTTACAAATGGTCGTGAACATCATTTCAAACATAAAAACTACAATAATAAATGAACTAGGTTACATTATTGTAAATTCCTCAATCTAACACAACACAGGTATCAATTTACTACAATTATTATATCAATGAATAGGACAACATAATACTACATAGGAATTCACCAACATTAAATCAATATAAAGTAACCTAAAACATAGTCAAAAACTAGTGTTCATCAATTCATGGGTTCATAGGTAATTTTGGTAAAAATCATCAATATAATTACAATTTAATTCATAATGACTGTTTTAAAATAATTGATTCAAGAACCATGGTAGAATCAGGAAATTGGACAATTCAACTTTGAAAACATCTTTAGAATTGGGCTCCATGATGAAACAAGTTTCAAGGATCAAAATCCATACCTTTATTAAGCTAAATCTTCACTTGATGAAAAAATATTCACTCAATTCCTTACACCAAGATCTTCTTTGACTTTGGACTTCAATGGAGTCTAAGGAATTTCTAAGGGATTCGGGGTTTTGATTTGGAAAAAGGATATCTTCTAAGTGTTAAACACTTATATATATGTTTAAAATACTCAAAAGAACCTTAAAGAATATCCAAACCTCTCATTTAGAAGTGGCGTTAAATTTCAAGTTCACCTTTAACTTTGCACTGAATTGCACGGAGAAAACAGACTTACCAAAGGTTGGCAGTCGACGGACCTTTGTCCACAAACGGACCTTCGTGTCCTTCCGTTGGTCAGATCAGAGACGTGATACGGTTCTCCTCTAATCCAAGACTAATTAACTTCCCAATAAACCCCTTTCACTCAACTCTTTATTATAATAATGAGATACTACTTTCAATAATATGATAATCAAACCATAACATATTTGCATACTTCCTAACCAATTCAATAGTCTAGGGTTATGGATGAGGAATACTTGCTATCAACAGCACAACTACATATTAGAAAAAGAAACAATACCAACCAGGTAAATCATTCTTCATAATTTGATTCAAGAAGAATCAATCTTCATACCTTATTTCCCTCTCTTTTCCTTCATACTTCAATTACAATGATTCATACAAAAACAAAGTAAATCAAATATGTAATACATACAACATCTATATACTACACATTCATATAATCATAATTTTTCATAATTACTATAAAATTACAAGACATAATGAATAAATGGAAGAACAAGGGTTCAAAGGGGTAATCTTAACTGATTAACAATAATTGACTGTTAATACCTAATTAACAATTTTTAAATACTACATTTCATCACAATTGATTAACAATTTTTTTTTAAAAGAGAACCCATTACTAGATTGAAATCTTAGTTTTGGGAAGTTGAAAATCATCTTTGGAAGCAAACTCTTTTGAAATGAATCCCAAGAGTGAAAAAAACCATACCTTGGTGCTGATCTTGTCATGAATTTTAGATGAACACCTTGGTGAATTTTTCCTGAATTGGATCCCTAGTATTATTCAAAGGATGTAGATGTTTAGGGGAAAGAGAGAGGACTAGAGGGATGTGAGTTGGGAATTGTGGGGTGTTAAAATGGGTTTAGACGTAGTGTAGCTTACATAGTAACTTAACTAACTTACTATACCAACCCCTAATATCTAATTAAGCCCATAACTTATAAATAAATAAGTTGACCACATTTAAATCGTGACAATGAAAAAAGACCTGACCTATGGTCTATAGGTCAGTCGAAGCCTCTCCCCCCCAAGCAAACAGTACAAAACTCGTTGTAGTCAGCGACCTACTTTTTGGCAACTTTTGGAAGGTGGATTATAGTGGCACTATGGGGAATTGATTGCCCGTCCCTCAAGTGACTCCCTATCAACTGCAATCATATGTAGCCAATGCCTACACTGCAAGATTCTTCAAATTTGGGTCAAATGGAAGGATCCTCCCCGAGGACCTTCAGAGTGGTCCTTGGGGATTTTTACTTGGAGGTTTGACTCTAAACACAATCCTATACTAGTTTGAAACCTTTTCACAACATTTTCATCAATTTCCGACTCCTAAAACCCCATGAAATAGGCTAAGGCACACTAACCTCTATTTTATAAATCATAGGACGTCATGGCTGTTTCTTGACGCTTTGACTCAAAAACTTCCTAAATGACAATATGTATTATTTTAGTATTAAAAAATAATACAAAGTCTAGTTTATCATGTGAGGTTCTAGATTTGTTCGTAGACTTCCATAGAATTATAGTTCCTTACGCTTCTCCTAGCGGAAGCTTTGTGTATGCTCAGGTTTGTAAAATATATGAATATCATTTGTTGTTGAAATGTTAGGCCTATATCAATGTAATCCACGTCTTGACCACTAGAGACCTACCAAGAAAGTCTTAATATATATTATAGGAACAAAAGACTACATACTTATGTGCAAACTATAACATTTCGTGGCAGTCATTGGCTATTCTGATTGAGACATTGCTGGATGTGTTCATTCATGTAAATAACCTTCAGGATACATATTCAGGTTAGCTGGTATAGCTATATCTTTGACAAGTGCCAAACAGACTCTAGTTACTTGTTCCACTATGGAATTTAAGTTCGTTTCTTGCTTTGAAGCTACCACACATAGTGTATGGGTAAAGAGTTTTATACTTGAATTTAGAATTGTTGACTCTATATGTAAGCCATTAAGGCTATATTGTGACGATTAAGATTTTCTTATGGCTAAGAATGACAAAAAATGCTAGTCCAAGCAAGAATATCGACATCAAATATCTATCCATAACAAAATGTGTTAAAGACAAGAAAGTGGTCAGTGAATACATTAGCACTAAATCAATGTTATCTATCCTTAAAGTAAAGACATGCCACCGGTAATGTAAGGATCATGTAGTCATAATAGTATTTAGTCCAACTATGCAAAATTTAGTTGTAAGAATAAATGTATATGCTCATTTAATTTTATATTCTCGTTAAGTGTGTGAACAATCAATTTTATTTTCAAAAACGTCGCTAAACTATGGACCTTGAATAAATATTAAGTTTAATTTATTATTTATATGAGCTAAAGTATAGATGTATAGTGCATTGTGATACATGGATGATACTACTGTTGCACAAGAAACTATCACCATGATTTGTTTATTTACTTCATTAATGGGGTAAAAAATACAAATCAAGTGGGAGAATGTTAGCATTTTGACAATGCTTATACGGTCTGTTTTTCATGGGTCCATTATCTCACTTCATGGACCTGTCATCCCACTAATGGGAAGGTAGATAACCATTTATTTTGCACTACATGGATCCACTATCCTACTATTTTAGTTTTTGATAACTACTCATAACATCTGAACCATTCTTCATGGAAGCACGATTATAAATATGTCATTTGGTTCAAATATCCCTAAGCACATTACTTCGAAAAATTTCATTTCATCTAAGAGTGAGGTTTTGAGTGCTTAGAATATCTTATAAGTAAGGAAGAATTTTTGGATTAGAAAACCAACACAGAGGACATATACTATATCGCTAATACTGGTTTGAGGTATGTCTGTCACACTATATTTATACTACACCATTGCTCTTTAATTCTTACGGGATATAACGTGATTAGACATATTCTAATCTAGAATAGTACAATACTATGTTTTACTGGGCATTCCCATTAAAAAGACTCAAACATTAGAAAAATCTGAACTAGTTTTTTTTTTAATAATCAACACCAAGATAAAGCTAAAACAAAACATATTAAAATCTTAGTAAATATGGAATTCTAATCTATTCCTTATTTTGAACCTAAAAATAGGTAATACTAAATAATTCACCGTTTATCTTCGTTTCCTAATTCTGGCCATCCATGTACATCTCTCCACTCAGCCTCTTTGTTGTGTTTCCTCCTTTAGTTGATCATTGTCCTTAGATGACAAAGTGATATTTTCCATCAAAGTTAATCCCTATATCCTAGTGTTTCTTACTCCTGTTTTGTATCTAACATTTTTATTGGAATTGAACCATGTTACTCCTTTTGAAAGGTCAAGGTTGCTCTATTACTGCTGATTCAGTTTTGCATCCCACCTATTTTCTGGTACTTTTTGTGAACTCCAATAGCTTAGGCTATGAGGCTTTGTCACATCTTGGTATCTTACATACAATCCTGATTGTAGTGTGTAAATGTATCAATTGTGTCTACATTATTTCGGTATTACTTCTATAAGCATGTTTGCACTATTCTTACGATCTTGATACACATTGATTGAATCTGTTTCTTGTCTTCATTGATGATTCTCCTTCCTCTACTAGATATATTATTGAAGCTTTGTGCCTTTACTTTCTCTACTTGCTCTATACCTATGTTTGTTAGATAGTCCGCTAAGGACTTTGCCTCTCGAAATATATGCTTAATCTTAACTTATTTCATTGTTACAGAATATATGTTTGATATTAAATTGATTCCCTTTACGACCTGTTGTATCTCTTCTATCTTTTCTGCTTGCTCTAAAGGAGTTTCCATTGCTGGTTAATATGTTATTTATCGTCAAAGAATTTATTTCTAGGATGGTCTTCTCAAATAACCGTGTTACACAATATTGCATTGCCCTCGACTCTCATGTTACTCTAGTATCCATATTTGTGGCTATCCCACTACGTTATGCTTCTGCAACAGTAGGTCTACTGTATATACCATATTCATATGAGCTATATCCTGGTTTCCTTTTCAAACTCTATCAGTATAGCATTTGATCCAATCTCTGTCCGGAGGTTCCTAGTAAGCTTTAAATATGTAAGGTTAGCTTATATGTATTCAATGCGTAAATGATCTCATGCCACTCTAGCTTCGTCCTCATTATCCATGGGTATTTGTCACGACCCAACCCGATGGGCCGTGACTAGTGCCCATTTGGACACCCTTATACAAACCTGCTAAGAATAACCAACTGAAACTAAGATAATATGGAATTAATCAAATCAAGCCAACCCCAACGTCATATATATATAAAGAGGACCTATCTCATAAGGAGTCATAGCCATTCAACCGTAACAAGATACGCGAGGCGACAAGGCCGCCACTATTCAACACATAATAACATACGTAAGCCGACAAGGCTGCCACTACACAATACACAATGATTTACGCAGCCGACAAGGCTGCCCCTGTACAAGCGGACATCCCAACCAAACCATGTCTAGACCATTATCCAAAACATACATATACAACCCACATAATGACCACAGACCTCTAAGAGTACAGTAGTGAAACTCGACGGGATAGGGCCCCGCCATACCCATAGACGAGCAAAAGACTACACAAAATGTATGTACCAAAACGACTGGGCTCCGGAACAGTGGAGCTCTCCCAATTAGCAGAGTAGATATCCTAGGCAGGAGGATCACCGAACTGCGCATCTACACCTGCAGGCATGAAAACACAGCCCCCCGAGGAAAGGGGGGTCAGTACGGACAATGTACTGAGTATGTAAAGCATAAGGTAAAGATGACAGGATACCAATATGGCAAGTCGAAACAAAATATCGCTACACATGTACCCTTTTAAGTGAAAATCATGCATATCTTTAACATATAAAGTGCCAAGCTTCCCTAGTAAGGGGCTCGGCAAAATAATCATCACGTCATCTCCTCATATCATCATCCTCATCACCAATCATATATATAATATACATACCCGGCCCTCTAGTGAGGAACTCGGTGACATATGCAAGAAACTCCGCACGGAACATACCCGGCCCGGGACTCGGTGAAATGATAAATGAATCCATGCACGAACAGAATATTATGAGAAACCATATGCAATTAAAATACGATATGGAAACGTAAAATCTCAATGACTCTAAGAAGCACTACCATAGATATGAGAGATCATCATAGCCTTAGACATAGCCGATATATAGAGGAAAAATTGTGGAAGCAAGAATATACGTCCACCTAGACACTCTAGAGGTAAGTATCAAACTTGTCCGTTATTCGCTTATTTTTAAAAGTCATGCCAAACAAAGAAAGAAGGGACAGCGTTACATACGTATAATCGAGCCGCACGTTCAATATTTACTGCTCAAGCTATTAATCTATAACAAGCAACAATCGTGCCGCAATTAGATAAACATCGCGCTTACTTTCTTGTAAGCTAGCTAATAATCTAACGAAAATTTGGAAGCACTTCCCCTATTTTCCTTACTTCGTCCCAGTCCGACAACAACCCAAATTATCCACTGCTATACCAATAACACATATAACCTAACGAATCATATTAAACAGCCCCTCCCCAAAACAGTTCCGTCTCGGCAACCATAGCAGCGATGCAACGACACACCGAGCGATAACTCGTTTTATAATTCGCAACACATCTACCTTATCGTATTCATCCTTTGGAGTATATACTCATAATCACATTTAACATATACATAATGCAAAAACAGAATTTTCCCACAGTTTGCTTTAATCAAAAACAGCCCAAGCACCAACACGACACCACTATAATATTCCGATTATGGTTTCCGTTCATACTTAGCACATTCAATAACTAAAACAAACTTCCTAAGCTACTGGTCACGCCCCCCTTCTTAAAATTAAAGGATAATTAACAAAGTATTCTAAAGAATTAACACACCAAACAAGGAGATTACTAACCAAATTATTTGCAGCTGCTTGCAGGGTTGGTTTCTCCATTCCATGGCTGCCTAAGACAAGTGGTGAAGAAGAAATATGCAGCAATGCATTTCACCACTTTATTTAGCATGGAGTGGATTTCTCCACCTCATTTAATAGTATGAAGTGGAGGCAGCCCCCCTCTACACCTGTCCACTAAGGCCAGCTCACAATCTGATCCCTTTTCTAATTTTGCCTTGAGTTGTGGGGCCCACTGGATTAAATTAATCCTAATCAGCCACTAATTTAATCCTCACTTAAAGTAATGGCACTTACATTAGCCAACTCATACTTAATATCACATTTGGAATTAACATCCTTGCCTAATATTTCTTTATTACTTGGAACTTAAAATAAAATCTCATTCCCCGGACTTACGTCTACTAGATCATGATGCGCACTACGTATAAAAAAAATACGAGGCATAACATCCTCCCCCCTTAGGAACATTCGTCCTCGAATGTTAAGTTAGCGTCTTACAAAAACAAATTCCAGCGAGGTCTCTCTAACAGTTATACCTATCAACCTGCATTTCGTAACGTACAGATGCCTCACAGAGTCACAACTACTACAATCTCACTTATCAATTAATATAGTCAAGCTAGGAATTGAATTACCTGCAGGTACGGGGAACAAGTAAGGATACTTATTCTTCATTTCGTCTTCCGCTTCCCAAGTCATCTCCTCCCTATTATTATTTTTCCACAATACTTTGACGGAAGCCACATCCTTAGTACGTAACCTTCTAACCTGGCGATCAAGTATAGCTATGGGTTACTCCTCATATGACAACTCCTCTGTTACCTGAACATCATCTACGGGGAATACTTAGAAGGATCACCAATACATTTACGTAGCATCGATACATGGAAGACTGGATGTACCGCCTCCAAATCAGATGGTAGATCCAACTCATAGGCAACCTTGCCTATCCTACGAACAATCTGATAAGGCCCAATGTATCTCGGACTGAGCTTCCCCTTCCTTCCGAATCTCATCACACCCCTCATGGGTGATACCTTCAGGAATACCCAGTCACCAATGAAACTCCAAATCTCGACGCCGATTATCTGCATATGACTTCTGTCGACTCTGGGCTGCTAATAATTTCTTGAATAAGCTTCACCTTGTCAACAACTTGCTGAATCACATCCGGGCCTATTAACTTAGTCTCGCCAACATCAAACCAACCAATAGGTGATCTGCACTTCCTCCATATAAGGCCTCGTACGGTGCCATCTGGATACTAGAATGGTAGCTATTATTATAGGCAAACTCAATGAGCGGCAAGTGGTCATCCCAGCTACCTTTGAAGTCAATATATTACACGACCGCAACATACTTTCTAATTTCTGAATAGTACGCTCAGCCTGCCCATCAATCTGTGGTGAAATGCTGTGCTAAGGTTCACCTGTGTCCCCAATCCCTTCTGAACGATCTCCAAAAGTTGGCTGTAAATTGAGCTCCTTTGTCTGATATAATGGACGTGGGAATCCCATGAAGTCTCACTATCTCCCTGACATATAACCTCGCATAATCTTCAGCGAATAAGTAGTCTTGACTGGAGAAAATGGGCCGATTTGTCAGCCTATCTACAATAACCCATATAGAGTAATACTTCCGTTGAGTGCGAGGTAAGCCTGTAATAAAGTCCATATTAATCATCTCCCATATCCAAGTCGGGATCTCTATGTCCTGTAATAATCCACCAGGCTTTTGATGTTCGATCTTGACTTGTTGACAATTCGGGCACTGAGCAACAAACTCCGCTATGTCCTTTTTCATGCCATCCCACCAATATAAGCATCTGAGGTCATGATACATTTTCGTTGACCGTGGGTGAATAGAGTAACGGACAGAGTGTGCCTCTCCCATAACCTGCCGTCGTAGCCCTGCAGTATCGTGTACACACAATCTGCCTTCACATCTTAACACTCCGTCAAGTGTAGCCTTAAATGGTGTTTCTTTTACTTTTGAAGAGCTGCATCTCTATACTGTGCCAGAATAGGGTCTTGTATTGGTGTCTTTTCCTCATCTATGATTGAGGACTCAGCAACTTCTCGAATAGAAACTCCACTATCTTCTGAATTATCTAGACGTACTCCAAGGCTGGATAGCCGATGAATCTCCCGAACCATATCCCTCCTTTCTGTTGTACATCATTCAAGCTACCCATGGACTTACGGCTAAGAGAATCTGCTACAACATTCGCTTTCCATGAATGATATAAAATATCAACATCATAATCCTTTAGTAACTCTAACCACCGCCTCTGTCGTAAGTTCAGCTCTTTCTGTTTAAAGATATATTGGAGACTCTTATTATCTGTATAGATGTCCACATGGACACCATATAAATAATGTCTCCATATCTTCAAGGTATGAACCACGACCGCTAACTCCAGATCATGAGTAGGATAGTTCCTTTCATGCTTCCTATGTTGTCGGGAGGCATAGGCTATAACTTTGCCATGCTTCATCAATACACATCCTAGCCCAACACCCGAAGCATCACAATAAATAACATAGCCGTCTGGTCCCTCCGGAAGAGTTAGGACTGGAGCTGTAGTCAATTTGTCTTTCAAAAGCTGGAAGCTTCGCTCACAAGCATCAGTCCACTGGAACTTGGCTGGCTTGGAGTTAGCCTTGTCAAAGGCGCTGAAATGAGGCAAACTTTTCTACGAATCTCCTGTAATATCCTGCTAACCCCCGCAAGCTGCGTACCTCAGTAGGTGTTGTAGGTCTCTAGGCCAAGTCTTTACCGCCTCAATCTTTACATGTCTACCCGAATACCATCAGCTCCAATAATATGCCCCAAGAATGCCACTGAAGTCAACCAGAACTCGCACTAGAAAATTAGCATACAACTTCTGGTGCTGAAGCACCGTAAGTACCGCCCCTAAATGGTCTCATGCTCCTCTTCTGAACGTGAATAGACAACAATATCGTCTATAAATACAATAACAAACATATCAAGGAATGGTTTAAATACTCGATTCATTAAATCCATGAACACGCTGGAGCATTAGTAAGCCCAAAGACAGCACTCTAAACTCATAATGCCCATATCGGGTCCGGAATGCCGTCTTTGGAATATCTGCCTCCCTTACCCGCACCTGATGATAACCTGACCGCAAGTCTATCTTTGAAAAACACTTTGCACCCTGCAACTGGTCAAATTGATCGTCAATCCTTGGGAGGGGATACTGTTCTTATTGTACCTTGTTCAGCTGCCTATAATCTATGCTATCCGCAACGACCCATCCTTCTTCCTCACGAATAGTACCAGGCTCCCCAAGGTGACGTACTAGGCCTGATGAAGCCCTTTCTAGCAAATCCCTCAATTGCTCTTTCAATTCTTTCAACTCAGCAGGTGCCATTCTATAAGGAGGTATAGATATAGGTTGGGTTTCTGGCAGTACATCTATAGTAAACTCTATCTCTCGTTCTGGAGGAAGGCTGGAAGTTCCTCGGGGAATACATCGGGAAATGCATTAACTACCGGGACTGATTGAAGAGTCGGTGCCTTTGCCTTTATGTCATGCACCCAAATCAGATGGTAAATATAGCCTTTTCTAACCATCTTCCCGGCCTTGAGGTATGAAATGAACTTACCTTTCGGCGATACTGTACTCCCCTTCCACTCTATAATCGGTTCCCCTGGAAATTGAAATCGAACTATCTTTCCTCTGCAATCGACATTAGAATAACAAGCAGCCAACCAATCTATGCCCATGATAATATCAAACTCAATCATAATTAACTCTATTAGATCTGCTACGGTACGACGACTATATATAACTACAAAACAATTCCTATGTACTTGCGTAGCTATGACAAAATCTCCTACAGGTGTAGCTACCTCAAATGGTTCTATCAACTCAGACTCTATTCCGATCCTACTAGCAACAAGGGAGATATAAATGATAAGGTGGAACCTGGGTCTATCATGCATACACACTTCGGGAGAATAGTGATAATATACCTGTGATCACATTAGGTGACGCCTCCTGATCCTACCTATTAGTCAAAGCATATATACGGTTCGAGGGACCGCTTAGAACTGGAGCTCAACCACGTCCTCTACCACGGCCTGCTGGCGCCTGAATACCCTGCCCTGTAGGGCGCATAGCCACAGAAGAAGATGAACCAGCAACGGACCCTGTACGCTGTGCCATTCCACCTTCACTACCTCTAAGGTGACACTCCCTCATAGTTATGGCCCTTGACGGCCACAAGAAAAACACGCACCTGTAGCCCAACGACATTCCCCAGGATGGGACTTACCACAGCGAGAACACCGAGGCAAAGGTGGCCTCGACTGGCTCAAAACCCCTGCCCATCTGTGACCCTGACGCCCTAGAGCTTGGACCAGCTTCCTAATATCCCATACGATTGAACCCCCTACCCATAAAACGTGGGGGTGCACTCTGTGCTGGCTGGGAAGAAAATCTAACATGCTGCTGAGACTGCCCGCTTCGAAACTCGTCAGGATAACCTGCTGATCTAGCCCTCTTATGTGGCCTCTATTATAATCTCTATCTGGCTGACGTCCCGGTGCAATCCTCTACCCCCTTGCATATGCCCGCACCCGAGCAATGTCCATACCTGGCTGAAGAGTCACTGCCATACAACCGTCAATCAGATAACGATCCAATCCCATCACATAACGATTGTACCCTGTCTGCCATATCAGCCACAATAGTAGGCGCATGCCTAGCCAATGAATCAAACTCGAGGCTATACTCTCGAACGCTCCTGCCATTTTGCTTGAAACGCAAGAATCTATCGACTCTAGCTTGCTTCATCTCTGGAGGCAGGAAGTGGCCCTGGAAAGCCTCCACAAATTCATACCAAACCGCTGGAGGCGCACCCTCACCCCTAGATAACTCCCATGACTCGTACCAATTAATAGCTACATCCCGCAAGCGATACGTAGCCAACTCAACAGACTTGGTCTCCGAAGCCTTGATTATCCTCAATGTACGCTGCATCTAATGAAAAACTCTTGCGGATCATTCTGGGGCCTTGACCAAAGAACTCTGGAGGATTACAACTTAAGAAGTCATGAGCCCTTAAGCTATCATATCTGTCCGCATGATCAACTCCTAGTCCATGCCTGCGAGCCTGATCTGCCACTAATCTAGTCTGCAATGAACCGCATCTCTCATGGCCCTATCCTTCGCCCCTGACTGAGGAGCTAGAGGTTTGGTGTTGGGGCTCGGGGGCTGGTGTGTCCCACGAACTGGAGCTGCTACTGCTCTAAGCTCCTCTGGCGGTGGTGGCGGTGTAGCAGAGCTCTCCGACTACAGCATAATACCAGGCATAGACTGGGCACGGTCCCTAGTAACTCTCCGGGTCTGACTAGTACCTTCTGCTACCGATTTGCCCTTCTAGGCGGCTGTCGCTTTCTTTGGAGGCATAGCTGAAAACTCACGGATTCGTTAGAGAGGGATTATTCTGTTAATATAGCTCTATCGCACGATCTAGAATAAGAAGGAAGGATGAAATCCTAAATGTCCTGTAGCTTCCTGTTTATAGATGTGGTGCACACACAACCGATAAACAAGACTCTACTAGATACGGTCTGTAGACACTTCCGTGGAAGAACTGCTCTGATACCACTCTTTGTCACGACCCAACCCGATGGGCCTTGACTAGTGCCCGTTTTTGACACCCTTATACAAACCTGCTAAGTATAACCAACTGATACTAAGACAATATGGAATTTAATCAAATCAAGTCAACCCAACGTCATATATATATATAGAGGACCTGTCTCATAGGAGTCATAGCCATTCAACCGTAACAACATACGCGAGCCGACAAGGCGCCACTATTCAAAGCATAACAAACATACGTAAGCCGACAAGGCAGCCACTGCACAATACACAATGATGTACGCAGCCGACAAGGCTGCCCCTGTACAAGCGGACATCCCAAACAAACCATGTCCAGACCATTATCCAAAACATATATATACAACCCACCTAATGTCCACAGACCTCTAAGAGTACAGTAGTGAAACTCGACGGGACAGGGCCCCGCCATACCCATAGACGAACAAAAGACTACACACATAGTTTATGTACCAAAACGACTGGGCTTCGGAACAGTGGAGCTCTCCCAATCAGCAGAGTAGATATTCCTAGGTGGAGGGATCACCGAACTGCGCGTCTACACCTGCGGGCATGAAACGCAGCCCCCCCCAGGAAGGGGGGTCAGTACGGACAATGTACTGAGTATGTAAAGCATAAGGTAAAGATTACATGATACCAATATGGCAAGTCGAAACAAAATATCGCTACACATGTACCCTTTTAAGTGAAAATCATGCATATCTTTAACATATAAGGTGCCCAGCTTCCCTAGTAAGGGGCTCGGCAAAATAATCATCACGTCATCTCTCCATCATCATCATCATAACCATCCTCATCACCAATCAATATATAAATATACATACCCGGCCCCCTCTAGTGAGGAACTCGGTGACATATGCAAGAAACTCCGCACGAACATTACCAGGCCCGGGACTCGGTGAAATGATAAACGACTCTATGCACGAGCAGATATTATGAGCAACCATATGCAATTAAAATCATTTCTTATAACTCAATGGAACAATCAACGTGAAACAGCAAGCAGTATTACCAAAGATTAATGTTTTATCAAGATTATGATCCTTTAATGCGATATGGAAACGTAAAATCTCAATGACTCTAAGAAGCACTACCATATATATGAGAGATCATCATAGCCTTAGACATAGCCGATATATAGAGGAATAATTGTGGAAGCAAGAATATACGTCACCTAGACGCTCTAGAGGTAAGTATCAAACCTGTCCGTTATTCGCTTATTTTTAAAAGTCATGCCAAACAAAGAAAGAAGGGACTTCGTTTCATACCGTATAATCAAGCCGCACGTCCAATATTTACTGCTCAAAATATAATCTATAACAAGCAACAATGGTGCCGCAATTAGATAAACATCGCGCTTACTTTCTTGTAAGCTAGCTAATAATCTAACGAAAAATCGGCAGCACTTCCCCTATTTTCCTTACTTCGTCCCAATCCGACAACAACCCAAATTCCACAACAATACCAATAACACATATAACCCAACGAATCATATTAAACAGCCCCCTCCCCAAAACAGTTCCGTCTCGGCAACCATAGCAGCGAAGCAACGACACACCGAGCGATAACTCGTTTTATTATTCGCAACACATCTACCTTATCGTATTCATCCTTTGGAGTATATAATCATAATCCCATTTAACATATACATAATGCCAAAACAGCCCAAGCACCAACACGATACCACTAATATTCCAATTATGGTTTCCATTCATACTTAGCACATTCAATAACTAAAACAAACTTCCTAAGGTACTGGTCACGCCCCCCTCTTAAATTAAAGGATAATTAACAAAGGTATTCTAAATAATTAACACCACCAAACAAGGAGATTACTAACCAAATTATTTGCAGCTGCTGGCCAAGAGTTGCAGGGTTGGTTTCTCCATTTCCATGGCTGCCTAAGACAAGTGGTGAAGAAGAAGATATGCAGCAATGCATTTCACCACTTTATTTAGCATGGAGTGGATTTCTCCACCTCATTTAATAGTATGAAGTGGAGGATGCCCCCCTCTACACCTGTCCACTAAGGCCAGCTCACAATCTGATCCCTTTTTTTAATTTTTGCCTTGAGTGGTGGGGCCCGCTGGATTAAATTAATCCTAATCAGCCACTAATTAATCCTCACTCAAAGTTAATGGCACTTACATTAGCTAACTCATACTTAATATCACATTTGGAATTAACATCCTTGCCTAATATTTCTTTAATCACTTGGAACTTAAAAAAAATCTCATTCCCCGGACTTACGTCTACTAGATCATGACGCGCACTACGTATAAAAAAAATACAAGGCATAACAATATTACCTTGACTAGCATTTGTATTGTTTGTTGGCACTACCCCATTATCTTAGTGTAGATCATCTCTTTCCCATGTAATCTATGTTTCTTCTCTTCCATAGTTACCAAAAGATTATTACAGGCATCACCTTTAAAAATTGCCTTAACATATGATCGTTGCACAAGTAGCAAAATGCCTCCATAGCTATTGGGCTATAAGCGTAGTTAGGAAATGGTGTTGTTTAGTCTCCCCCCCCCACCTTTATCACAACAATAGTAATGGACACCATATTCACTTGCATTGTCTTGAGAACATCATCCATGGGTATTTACTTTTTCCACACCCTCCTTAAGATTAATGGAATTTTAAAAGGGATCCCTTTTAACCATATGCAATCTCTCCATTCCGTTTCTTCTTCTTTCTCTTCACTAGTTGACATTCTAATTAAAAAGAGAAGCTTCGTTGTGATGTTCCATCTATCACGACAAGGGTGGCAAAAATTTGCAAAAAATTGAATATTTTTGGAAGACTCATTTGAAATTTTAAAAATAAAAAGGATTCACAATCTAAAACATCCATAAAACATAGTATATACACAATTTAATGAGATAACCCAAATATATACATAACACACGTTTCACAAATACAACACAAAACAAAAGGTGTGGTCCTCACCCTATCAGAAACAAAAAGTATTGTCCTCAAATGCAAATAAAAGTATCCAAAAATAAAGGTATAATAAGATAGAGAGGACACAATTCACAAATACAACACAAGACAAAAGGTGTAGTCTCACCCATAAGAAACAAAAAGTAATCTTCCTCAAATGCAAATAAATGTATCCAAAAATAAAGGTATAATAAGATACAGAGGGAGGTAAATAAAATTCATGTTTATGTAGTCTCTCCATCTGTCTGGTTCTCTATTTTGGTGCAGCAGCCTGTACTTGGGCATCAACGCGCAAAATAATCTTAGAAGGACAGGTCTCACTGGACTCAACAACAAGTGGTACTTCCCAAGGAAGACTACACATCAATGCATAGCATAACTTTTTCAGTCTCAATCTGTATTCCTTCACAACCCCTCACTTTCTAGAAACATGTCTTCATTAGTTTCTGCTTCGGAATCAGGTTTAACTATCTTCTCCATTCCATCCCCATATTCTGTGGTGGTCTAAAGCATCTCGCGCACGTTGGGAATTTCTAGTGTACAAAGGATTATAGACATATTAGTGGATTTCAAGTAGTACTCATTGTTAATCATATCAACAATGGTGGTCGTTAAGTCCATCACCTCCTCTTTTTCTCCTTGATCACAGTCACACACAATTATCCCAGCCTCTAAGGTATATATAGCAGTGCTTAGTTTCAACAAACATTATCGAGGTTAGCCTCAACCATTCCTTGAATATTGTTTTCTATGTTTGTAGCCTGATAATAAACAGATTGGCTAAGCACCACATCCGGATCAAGGATTCATGAGTTATCGTATCATGGGAAATAAGGTCTTTGTGATCATGAGACAACCGAAGTAATGTGAAGTGTAAGTAAGAGTAGTCGTGGAAACAAAATTACCTAAAGGACCATTAACCGGAGTACAAGAAAATGTCTCTGAGTAATGGGTTCAGTAGCAATAGCTTCCTTGTACTTCTAAATTGTTTGGTCCTTAAGATATTAAAAAAAAATGGATATTTTGGAGGTGGTGCAAACCACTTTTACATTTCTCTTTGAATCTATAGACACCCGAGATCTTCTACACAACCAAGTGATAAATACTGAAGAAGGAAGAGATGTACATCTTTTTAGATCGCATGTGACCTACGAAGCAATGATTGTTTCGAGATTTGTTCTAGTTTCCTCGTGATGCATCCCAAAAAAGCCACCTTGGCAAGGCGAAGAATCAATTCATTCTGTGACAGCATAATTATTGTGCTAATGAACCCAAATCAATATCTTGTAGACACATTCAAATTATTCTTTTCAATAGAAACTCCTCGTTCTAATCATTTTTGAGTATCCTCATCTAAGATCAAAGGAGCAAACCACTCTTTTATCTTATAGAATTTATTTGTTCTGATTAGGTTTTCGCAGTGACCATGAATTTGAACGAATAGACCCAATAACCTATTGAATTCTGACTATAACATGCTACCTTTCTCCCTATGACGAGCACATAGTCAGTTGCTTTGAAAGACAATTCCAGTGTCTTCCACTGAGGTACCAATGCAATGTATGAACTATAAGATTCTCTAACCCAGTTGGGTGTATGTAAGAGCCATGGGAATTTTTTGAAGATTTGAAATTATTGATGTTTCAAGGACTCCATTATCTATAGAAACTTGTCAATAACCACGTCGATGGATAGTTATTTTTCCTCAATGATCATTAGAGTCCCATAAGACTTTTATCTATTTATTGACTAAGGTGGAGGGGGGCGTGGACTATAGCGGCAAACACTATTGCCTGCTCTTGATTTGGAAAAGTTAGACTGGTAGAGTGAGGATTTCTCATCCGAGATGGATCGCTCAACCTTTTAGATCATAACTAATTCCTCCTTCCCCCCCCCAAGTCAACTTCATAAGAACCCATTCCATCACTATTATAATTTATGGGTTAGTATGTAAAAACCCGTGTTGTCGAAGCTTGGATCTGGTAACTCCCAAATTTTGACTTTTCCCTTGCCTTTCTCTTGAGTCGTGGAAAACTAAATGGTATTTATGGAGAATGTATACATTTTATCATTGATTGAAATTCCCTTTTCCTTCCCTTGAGTTGGTTTTTTGGCTATGTCCACAAAACATTAGAGAATAGGTATCAAGCCCATAGTCGTATAAGAAATGTATTGTAGTCAAACTCGCCAAACCTTTTGGTGAGCTGCCAATCGCTTTGGCGAACAAAAATTTGCTCATTGAGCATCTTGAGTTAGCTATTTGGCAGATTGGCGATGAGAATGTCTTTTGGTGATTCGCTGAGATCTTTCAGCGATTCAGGGTCAGCCCGCCAAAAATTCTACTCTATCATGGCTTCAGGGGTGCAGAAAAAGGGGGAAATAATGGAAAAATAGTATTTGGCAAATTGTTGATGACTTTCAGTGATCCGACACGTCTCACCGTATGTTATAGACTATGACATAATGCATGATAAAAATTCAGGGCGACAATGAGATATGAAATGAACCACTGAATGGTTCAGCGAGATCGACCAAATTTACCAAACTGCCCAACGTACCTATTTTGAGTCCATTCTCTCTAATTTGACCCGCAACCCCCCCAAAAAATTAAATATTCTCTACTAAAAATTATGCTCAGCCATTACATCAATCATGCTAAACACCCATTATGCAAACAAAAAACTTCAAGATTCAAGTTATTTCAACATGCCACCATAAAGATATTATAATCATCAAGATGAATACAGGAAAATATTTGCACATCAAAATAGGCATTCAAACATTATAATCATATGAGAGAGGACATCATATAATCATATGATACGATTAATGCACAAGAGTCTAAAATTTGCAATAAAAACCTCGTGATTTAAGGAACTAACATCTAATGCCGATTAAAATGTGATTGAAATGCTAGGTGTCAATGGAATTCTATTTTTCAGCTCAAATCAACTACTTAAAAAACTAATTGAAAGGAACAATTTGGAAGATATTACCTTGATTCGATCTTGTGAAGTTTAAAAGTGTGAGAGAGAGTGAAAAAGTATAATATTTTAGTCCTTTTGATATTATAGACCATTCAATGCACGTCCATTCATAAATGTTAGTCGAGATCTCAAAGATCCACTTGGCAAAAAACCGATTTTTACACGACCTCTAGTGTAAGTGAAGGTCTAAAAGGTGGACAATAGTAGGATTACCAACTATTTTCCGCTATTCACAAAATGCAATTTCCACACATTTCTATGCATTAATATGCATAAGTAACACACCATTATATATAAAGGAAAAACTAAAGTATTTAAAATGCTTGGGTTACCTCCCAAGAAACACTTTAGTTAACGTCTTTCCACAACGAAAAGTAATTTTCACTCTGTGTTATAAGGGTTTCCCCTAGCATCACTAGGTGACCCTAGTAGATCATTTGGTTGGATACTAGGAACTACAAATCTTGTCGGTGTCCTGATTAACTGGAGGTATTTAGAATGAGAGTCAATCATATAATTCAATGCTTCAATATTCTCCCTCTTTTCTTTTACCACTCGTATAACACCTCTAAAATGAATTAGGTTAAAGTAGAGACTTACATGTGTGTTATGAGGTTATAAATTCCTAAAATTACTTATATTGATGTTTTTAGGCAGTGTGAAAAGTTTGGTGATGTTTGGAGGTCAAACGTTCATGACGTTCGAAAGATATGCCTTAAGACGTGCTTGTATGTTTAGGTGTGCATTTGCATGTTTTATGTGTTCTTTGGTTCAATTTGTTTTAAGCGGTTCCTAAAATGTATATGAGTGTATTATTTTTTGAAACATCCGGGAAAAACTCCCAAAGGACCGACCAAAGAGTCCTTGAAGAGGACCCAAGATTTGGGCTAGAAATTTTCCCAAGGAAACAAAAATTGGTCATGGTTGGAACTAGTCTTTGTTGCGGACTTGGTTAATGGAGGAAAAAAAAGCGTGTGTCCGTTCCACGGGAAAGGTCGCGCACTCCATCCTCTCATAATTTATTTTCGAAAATCTTGTAGGAGCAGCTCCGCATCACAGACTTATTTCCCGACGATAATATCAAATCTTTAAGTTGAGTTTGACTTGGTTTTAAGGGTCCTATAAGTTCAAGGGTATTTTTGTATTTTAGAGACTAGTTATTTGTGGTTATATGTCTTTTTAAATCACCATTCACCCTTCAAATCGCGAACCCTCAAGTCCAAAACAAAAACCCGTTTCATCTTTCTCTCCAAAAAACCTCATTCGATCAAGCTTTCAAGCTTCAATGAAGAAGACAACTTTTTCGAGTTTTTCTCCATCAAATTAGTGGGACTTTTCATCAAAATTAATTTATGGTTTTTATCTTAAAATCTTTTCCAGTCACGGAGTTAATTTAAATAATTTCAATTAAGATAAAAATGAATTCTTCTATTTTAAATTCTAGCCATGGGTTCTTGCATAAAATATTTTTAACTAATGAATAATTATTGAATTGATAATTATTTGATTATTTTGGATCAAAAATTCACTTAATCCATGAAAATAATGTTTTCCTTATTTTGGCCATTTTATGGGTTGTTTGATCATATCTAATTGTATTGATTTTTATGTAGATGTCTTGGGTTATTGATATATGTATCAATTGTTGTAGAATTGAATATAGGCCTTCCTTATTTTATTGTTCATATTGTGTTTTTTTGGATCATTGTATATTATTTGATTGAATTGGTGATTATGGCTATAGGTAGAGCCTTTGATATATTGAGTTGGTTAATTTTTCTATGGATTGAACTTGTGAGAAGTGAATTGGGTTATTTTGACTAACTTTGTCTATAGTGTTAGTAAAGTACTGCCTTGAATTATGATGATGATTTTTATGGTACACTTATGGTAGCAGTGCTTATATGTTATACTTATGAATAATGTAGCATCGTCAGTATTCCTTTATGAATTATGGTATTATCATGTTATTACTTAAATATGTGAGTTTTATAAAGGTCTGGATGACTTATGTTCATATGTGAAGTCAAAGTATGTGTTCTTCTAGTTGATGATAAGTTATCATGATAGGCTATAATGATGCCTTCTATGTGTATACTTTATGTTGAAGTTTGAATCTTCTTAGTTAACTCTATGTTCATTATGATGAGCTATATTTATGATTCTATTGAAGTGTGTAGGGTGAATAACAATTATACTTATTTGACCTTATGTGCTACATGAATTGAATTTTACATCTGAATAGATGATAATGAAGTGTGTCTTCTTTAGGTTGACCTATGTTCCTTACTTGATACAAGAATGTGAATGCGAATCCTAAGTTAGTAGTTTAGAATACCCTTTTTCATGAATGAATATGTGAATTCAATATGATCTTTAAAATAGCAAAGAAGGTCATTTATGTGGACCTTCTAGAATGAAGGTTATGATATCCTTGAAGTTGAAGGAGTAACGGTACCCTTCTCGTGTGAATAATCTACTTAGGATTTATTGGTTAGAATGTCATGAAATCATCCTTACTAAATTCATTGAGATAACCTCTTAACCATCGTATTGGTATCCCTAGGAGACCTCCTTGTTTAGGTTTGTTATGATTTGGTTGTGAACAAGATATAAAAACTCTTCATATGCTCCTTTATTGAATTAGTCTATGAGAAAAAAGGCTACATCGAGTGAGTATTCTTGGGAGTTTCTCTAAATAAGATAACATTAGGTAAAAAATAAACCCTTCATATTCCTTAACCATGTGCCTATATGTGTTGTGTCCTAAATCTACTATTAGCAAGTAGAAGACCCTCTGTAGAGTTGGGTTTGACTCTGTATTCCCTACTTAGCTACCTTGTTCTATTTCATTATTGCGTATTCGCATCAATGGGATACATTAAAGTTTTTGATAAGTTCTATGAAGTTTTAATAGTTGAAAGGATGCTATCTAGACATTGGACGACTAGGCTTTTGAAGATATTAATATGTGAGTCCCTACGTCTTCTCCAAAACCATAATGTGAATCTACTTAAATGTTCAATGTCTCCTAAATGGTTTAATGAAAAGAATGAGTTATGTAATTTGTATGTTAACGAAAAAGGTACTGAACTAGAGTAGCTTTAAGGATTACTTATGAAGGCTTTGAGCGGGTGTATGGTCGTTTTCTTAATGAGTTACTTAGGTGAATCTTAGGGTAAATTTTAGATACGGAGTTAAAGGTGTGAAATGGGAATAATCTTATCTACATATTCTAAAGGATATTTTTGGTGTGTGTGAATTGTTTGTGTATGGGCGATCGCTTCACAACTCAGTCAAGTGAGGCTTGGAATCACAATTGGTAGGAGGCTCTCATGGTTATGTGTATTGAAGTGATATTGACGTTATATTGTTGTAATGTAACTATGCGTGCTTATGTTGCCTTAATGTGATCTCGTATATTTGTTTTATGATGTTTTACTCCAAAATAGAAATGTTTATACAAATGTACATTTCTCATGATTTTATGCATTATTCCATGCTTAGTACATGCATTGTAATAATTCCATACATTTATCTATATCTTAGGTTAGGTGGAACGTGAAAGGCATCTCAAAGAAAAAATTGGAATTTAGGAATCTTTAAAGAAAAGTTGGGGTATGTCCTCACTTGATTCGAGGACATTACTATCATCAGATTCATTCACAAAAAGTATTGTAATAGAATTAGTTTCTATATTTCGAATGTATGGGTCATGTCCCAAGTTTCCTTGAGTCTAAGATTGGCGTATGCTTAGACTTAGTATTTTCTGTGGTTTTATATCAAAGATGTTTTGAGATATTATTCTTATGAAAAGTTTAATTAGCACTTCTTTTCATACATGTATACAATGAATGATGTCCAAGAGCTTGGACAAGATATCAGAGACTTCAAATATTCCTTTTTGAAATTCAAGAACACCATATCTTTTAGGGTCTATCCTCGGGGTGTGACAACTCGATATTGATAAGTGTTCTTTTTTATAATAATTTGTAGCGTTCTATCAAATGATTGTTCTTCCTCTCCCTAGACTAGTTTCACTCATGAGGAGGTATGTATCTTCCCTTGTTGTTCCACTAGTTTTCTACCTCTGAGATTTTTGTGGACAAGTTGTTTAGCTGAGTTACCTGTGTTGTTAACATGAATTCTCACTCGATAGTAATTTGATAACTTTCTGTTCTAAAAAAGAACATTTGAAAAATAACTAAATACCTTTAGAAGAATAAGATCATGAGTTGACCTAGAACATTATTGAGGATTTAAGCCTTTTATAGCTTGTGCACTACCCTCATCAAAAGGTGAAACAATGTTAGATCCACCACACCCTGGCATACCTCGAACATTTATTCCAGGGTTGTTTAGAATTAATTGACTAAAGAAATGTTAAATTTATTCTCTCATTTTTTCTATCACTACTTCTCTCATTTCATTCATTTCTTGTTTTTGAGAACTGATTTGATTGGAATTTATCTCTTTTAACTTGTTATATTCCTCATATTTCTTTAAAGAAATTGTTTTATTGATCTACCATTGAACCTAAGTCGACCAGGCTGCTCCTTTCCGAACATTGTCGTAAAAGCATCATCTGCAGTTTCCCCAAAACTTCTGCAATTTTGAAGTTCATCCTATTGAATAAAATTGACATCCATAATAAATGCAAATACTTCTAATTAATTTCAAGATTAATTAGTTTATGGTTCGTTAAGTTAAATTCAATTGACATACTTATAAAGAAAAATGTGTAGCGACTCAAGAATATTGAAATAAAGTTATAGCCCTCCAAACAATTTATAACATTTAGACCTGAATTATATTCATCATTAATTCTCTTTTAAGAACTTACTATTGCAACTTGAGTATTGGCCTTAATTTCCTTTCCCCTCTTTATACGAGTTGCAATAAACATTTAAGACTTTAATGGTTCCTCATTGTTTTCGTTTGTTGCACGCTACAAATTATATCAAAAGAAATATAAAAAAAATCAATAGTTAAAGGAATCTTTGTGGTTTAAAGTTTATGGAGGTAAAAAATAAATCTAGTTGAGGAATGCAAATGGACTAAAAGTGTATGGCCGAAGATGATACAAAGGACAATGGTTAGAAAGAAATAGTACAAAAATCTTAGTATTACCAATGCCACGCGTACTATTGAAAAATTGTAGGTCCCATTCGATGCCTCCTTTTTTGCTTTTTCATGTTTTTAGAATTCAACTTAGACATGGCCTATAATTAAATTAAAAAAGATGTTTGAATTAATAAATATAAAAAAAATAGAATCGATATGATCCAAAATAAGTTGAGGGGTAAAAATGTACTATTTTATCCTTACTTGAACAATTGGGAGTTTCCAGTACTCGATCAATTGACCAAATTCATTATCTGAAATGTCCGCAGGAAGTTTTTCTAGCATATCTTTAATGGTACTATTTAAATCAAAAAATCTCTGTTTGATTTTTTTGGTGTGTCGCTTACAAGCATCACGAAAACCCAGTCGTCACCCAATTCATTCCTTCTATTGGAATAAAAAATTTGGACTATGCAAAATAAAATATAGTTAGTTTCAGTACCTGAAAACAAACAATAAAATATGCAATATCAAAATTGATTATTCTTACTTTGATATATTCCCACATACGCTATTTAGTATCTTTTGGCACCACATGCCAACGAGTGTACATCAAGTTGGTGAATGTTGGATTCCTTTAAATTGTTCCTATAAAGTTTATTAATTCCGACACTATACTAGTTGGTTCAACTTCTTGTCCTTTATCAAATGTCACCTCCTTTCTTTCATCCAATTTTTTTGCATGCATATCCTTACATGTTGTTTTTCCTCGGACTTTTTTCGGCTCCAATATTCCTAGATTTAAGTAAAAGTAAGAAATAAGAATTTCTTATATGTAACAAATTTTATAAAGCTTAAGACATACCTTTTGACAGTACATCCCAATTTCCTCGTCTGTAGCACATTCATCCTTGCTGATTTCTTTTTGATCCACAAGATCATAAACTAGTTTGCGGTTATCAGTTTTTGTTTCGTCACCTATGAAATATTAAAACATCCCCCATACTGTGAGTACTGAAGACACCAAGGACGCTACATAGAGGAACAACTATTTCGAATGAGGGACGAGGACTACAGGAATAGAAAAGAGAAAGAAAATGAAAAGAAGGATAAAAGCAAGGAAAATCATAACAAGAAAGAGAAATAAAAAAACCATGACAATGCAAAAGATGCTACAGAAAAACAACAACAAAACAGTAGGGAGATGAAGAAACAAAAAAAACCTGAACAACAAAAGGAAGAAGAAGAGCAAACACAAACAAAAAGGAACCAAAGACAACATGAAGTGAGACCTCAGAAAACAACATGGAAACCTACTTCACCAATAAATTAGACAGCAAAGGAAGTTCCCCAAACTACCGCACAAGCAACACGTAAACTTCCCATATTACATCATAATGCTTCAACTAACTTGAACATGCAGGAAGTTAAGGCTATAACAAGAGAGGATCCTACCAGCACAGGGCATGCAGCAACACAGGGAACACATAACTGGTATGAGCATGAAAATGATAAAGAAGAAGAAAAAATGCAAACAAGGAGGGGATGGCAACAACAATATATCAGGTCTCATAGCTATAAAACCTTACACAAATAATATGTGTAAAACTACTACTAAGATGGTTGAAGTTGAAGGAGGGATAAATGGGGGTTGTCAGTAGAGCCTCACTAATCTTGAGAAAGGGGCAACAAGAAGAGGGAATTTGCCTCATGTTTTTCATGTGGGGGTACACTCAGACCTTAATTCAGACCTTACAGCCCCAGCTAACAATCTAACACAGCATGAACAATCAAAATAACAGTAGGGTCAACAACAAGGGAAGACAGTCGCAATAAAACAAGGGCACCTTGATATACACTTCTAACAATACTACCGTTCACCGATATTTCAGTTTCTAAAGGAAGTGTAAATTTGTACTTACTTGACATAATAAGTTCTTAAGTTTCCGTCCTTCAGCTCTTTGATTTTTAGCTCTTCGATCCCCAATTCTTTAGGATCAACTCTTCATCTCGTCGAGAAAATCAAAATTTGGAGAGGAGAATCTTCAACTCAAATATTCCTGTTTTCAGCTCAGCTAGTCAGTTATTCAGGTTCCTCTCTTCAATCTTGAGCTTCCTCGCTTCGATTTTCTGCTTCCTCTTATTGATTTTTAGTAGGCGTATGTTTTTTAAGAATAGGAAAGAAGAGTAAAGCCAATGTGAAGATACGAAAGAGGATAAAGTTTAAAGTTTAGGATACATTGTAAAAGTGTTCCCAAATTACTCAAACAAAAGAAGACAATGACTCCTTCCAACAACAAAGCAAAATGTATAAAAATACAAGAATAACAAAACCCTAAAGGAAAGCAAAAGCACATCACTTATAAAAACATAAGCACTAAAAAAAACAGAGCATGAGGATACCAAGAATCAAACTTTTCACAAAATACATTACCATCAAAAACCAAGTAGGAAGAAAGAACCGCAAACTAAACAACAGACTACCTCTCCAAATGGAGTCACAGACTGGAAATTATTCATCAATACAACAAAACAATGATATTCAATGCAAACAGATTTACAGAACTCAAGTATGACAAAGCCAGAGATAGAAAATGTCATTCTGCTAAAAGAAGGCAACAGAGATGGACACTTTTAAAGACATGCTTTAATTTTAATCAAGGGGAAACACAAGAACGTTACTTTTAATCTCTATGAAAGAAATTGACATGTAATGATATTTTAAAGACACTTTCTATTTTCTTATGCTTGGGATCTATTTCATCAAATAGGACAGACTTTGGCATCATCCAAATCTTTGTCTCCATCTAGTTTACACCGGCTTCTCCTATTTTATCTAAAACATAGATCAAGCAAGCCTCAATTTCAATAATATCCAAAACTCAACACATTTTGCATTTTACAAAAACAAATATTCTAATTCTGTTCTACAATCGCTATCATCATTTAGCAGAAAAGGGAGAAGCATAATCCTCAAGTTGAAAAAAATAAAAGCAAAAAAGCAATTAAGATGTTGAAACAATTATTTTACAAAGGATTTAAGTTATATACACTAATAATGAAAGCATCTTAGGGTATCAATCTACTTTCACCAGTAATAGAAGCTAATATACTATATTTGTGAGATCACCAAACAAACTTGACATACACAATATATCTTACTGTTACACTAAAAAATCAAGAAATGAAATCTTTGCTGGCAATCTCCTATACTTTATGTACATATGTAAGTTCACCAAGCAAGAAAATATTACAATACCAAAGGTCTATACAAGAAATTTAACATTAAAGAGACACTCCAATGACATTAATCAAGCAGAATGAGCATCCCCCACACCAACAGAAAAGATAAAATGAAGACTGCACTTTTCCCAGAAGAAACAAAACATGCAGATAATTGTAACAATTATGGAGTGTGACCTAAGCGTCAATGAAGCGAGTTGAGTATCCTATGTTCTCGTATATAGATTCTAGAAAAACAACAATACTAGTTGATTTTTTTCCATTTGTTAAAAATTAGATGGACAAAGTTATCTGTTTATGTTGCTCAGACTCTACATATATTGTCACACATGTATCGGATCCTGACAAAATTTAAATTGAAAGATCAAAAAATCATCCACACCATATTTAAAGAATCTAACTAAAATTGATACCTAGTACCCATGTTGCTAGGAGGTGGGAGGCCGCAAGCAGGGGAGTAGCTAGAGTGCAATTTACATGTTTGGTCGAGTTCATTAGCAATTTACATGTCTGTGCACAAAAGTTTAACTCTATCACTATTAATTTAAGCCAACAAAAACCAATACGACACAAAATCCAGAAATAGAAATTATTTTAATATTGACATACATACTTCAACTCGTGGTACAGGAACAAAAAACAAACACATCCCCGGTCACCATCTAGTGGCTATTTGTTTGCCACTCTTTTTTTCATTTATTCACTTAACTGGTGGATGGATGAAGCTGCGGGATAATGTACAATGCATCTTGTGGTTCCCTCGGCTAAGTCATTAATTGAATTTCTAAACTTATCATAATGTATTTGGTAGGTACATGTTTGAACTCAAAGCATATCTATTGTAAGAGTTGAAAGTTGATTTCATGAACTCAAACGTCGTAAACTATCATGGATGACTTAAGCCTTAATCAACTTATATGCCTAAGAAAAAAGATTTTTTCAAGTGAAGAATCAACTACTTTTACTTATTTCGTTATTAAGGCTCAGGGAACCCATAAATCAACTAATAAAGCTAATTACGAGCTAGACCCCAAAAAATTGTACAAAAACACAACGACATCAAAACCCTAAAGCTAAAATATAGACATACAAAGATAGAATTCTTACCCGGTAAACCCTATTCCAAAAAAATCGTGTTCTTCAGCAAGAACTATTATGGAAATCGTATTCTTTAGGGAGAATATCATCAGCTCTCTAGCCATAAATCTGTCTCAAATAAAGTTCTTCAAAGATAAATCTAAGAGAAAAGTGTGACGGAGAGACTTAGCTTCAGTTCATCTTGCCAAGAATCCCAATCAATTTCTTCTAAAAAAATCATTCAATAACTTAGCTTGATGAAATCGTTATGGTAGAAGAGGATGTACTTACGCTTGACGAAATCATTGAGAAGAAAGGTGAATGACGTTCTTCAGATCGATCTTCATTTTTTCATCTTGATTTTCAGCTCGATGAGTTCGAGAGAAAGTTGAGTTACATTCTTCAGTAGAGAAAGTTGAGTTACGTTTGTGAGTTCTAGAGAAAGCATGAGGTTTGTCTAAATTTTTTTTATTATTAATGTTATTTTTTTAAAGTAATAAAAATGGAGGGATAGTAAAAATTGTTGGAGGGAATATAAATTTTTGGTGAAAATTTTAAGGCCACACTTACAATGTGTTGTTTTTACAAAAATAAAATTAGGACACTTTAAAGATGTGGACATATATATAAAAAAATTTGTGTCAATTATATCATATTGTAACAACACTTACAAAGCGTAGCTTATATCATTATAGAGTACAATTTTCAACAGTTGCCTAGTTAAAAAAATTTGCTACATTTTAAAAGAGTCCACAAAAATACTTTAAGCTACAGTTTAAAAGTGTAGTCCAAAATTAGTGTGGATGTAGACCTAATATGGTGCAGTGTTCGTAGAAAAGCCATCTAGTCCGCTAACAATGTCTCTATTCAACATATGAACAATTCATTGTACTTCATCTATATGTGGTAATATGATCATTCCTTTGTTCTTCTCATCATTATTCATTTCTAGAATCTAATAAAGCATACGAAAATCCATGTTTCTTTAGTCCTATGAAAATTTATCCTGAACGTATTCTATTGTAGCCTCTCCCATTTGTTGGTTATTGGATTCTTAATTCCCTCTAATATCCTTGATTTTTGAAAGTTGAAGAGTTTTCTATCTCCCTCTTTCATGGGAATTAAAGAATATTGTATTTTTGTCCCCAAACGCTTTCTGTATTCTTCCTCAAGTGAAAGATATTTCTTCAAGTCAGCGTCCGCCTTGCTTAGGTCACTTTTGTTAGAGGGTGATGGTTGGTTCTCTAATTGTATTTCTTTAATTTTAATATGATCTTCTAATTCGCCAATTTTTTAAAAAATGTCTCTAAACTTAGCTTACTCAAACCTGCTAATGCCCTCTTAGTATTTTTACATTTAGCATGAAATACTGTAAAAAGGTTTTATTTTATTTTCGACCTCCAATGTTGTCCCATTACTTCATTAAAACCCTTGTGTTTAATCCAGAAATTGAGAAATCTAAACGGCTTAATGTGTCTCTACTATGCAGTGTTACATGTTATTTGTAATGGGGCATGATCTGATCCTTATCTCAAAAGGTGATGTATTCCACTTGACGCAAATAGGCTGGCGAAGTCTTGATTCATAAGAACTGTATCAAACCACTTGAAGATGCATTCCTCTTCTACTCTACAACTATAGTTTGTGAAATTACTTACCTAAAACATCAATTCTTTTATTAGTCCCTCGGCTCATTTTATTTTCACTTGATAAATATTTTAAAAGATATGAATAGAGAGGCTTTTTGACTATTTCTATGTTGTTATCAATAAATTTTCTAAAGTATTTAAAAAGAAATACATAATAATTAAGCTAAAATAGACACAACATAGTAAATTATCTCTTGGTTATGAAACTAAACAAATAAGATGATTTATTTTTAGTATATTCGACAAGTAAGGATGCAAATAGCTAGTAATGTAACGATGTACGCATGATTTTGATCACTCATATTTTGTATATATAATGCTATTTTTTCCAAAAAGTAAAATAAAATAATAACTTGTGAAGAAGAAAGACGGTTCAAGGCGCATGTGTATTGATTGTAGTGGTTGAATAAGGTGATGGTGAAGAATCATTATGCCATGCTTACTATTGATGATCTACTTGACCACGTTCAGGGTGATGCAATGTTTTTGAAGATTGATTGGAGATCCGATTATCACAATAAAATGATTAGGGTTGCAAAGATCCCTAAGACTTCATTGGGAACTCAATATTGACACTGTAGGTTTTCATGATGTCTTTTGGGTTGACTATTCCCCATGCAACCCTAATTGTCTTGATAAGATGACTTTAAGGTCATACAATGATTTATTAATCATTGTGTTCATATATCATTTTAGAAAAGTAAGGATGCACATAGATAGTAATGTAATTATGTATACAAGATTTTGATCAGTATTATTTTATGCATGTACTGCTATATTTTCCAAAATGTAAAATAAAATAATAACTTGATATGAAGAAAGACTGTGCAATTCGCATGTGTATTGATTGTACGGGTTGAATAAGGTGATGGTGAAAAATTATTATACCATGCCTATAATTGATGATATATTTGAGCACCTTGAGGGTGTTGCAATGTTTTTGAAGATTGATTTGACATCTGGTTACCGTAACCTAAGGATTAGGGTAGCAGACTATAACACCCCTAAAAAACGCGATAGGTGATGTAGAGCCTAAAATGTGTTTCATGATTTTTTGAAGTCCTAAATTTTTAATAAATAGTTTTAATAGTAAGTATACAAAGTTTTGAAGTGTTTGGAGGTCAAACGTCCAAAACGTCCGGAAACTAGTTATAGTTAAACTTGTGTGTCTTAGCCTTTTGTAGTGGAGTTCTTTGAGATGGTTTGAAGGTGAAATTGAGTATCAATGGTACGCGTAGCTGAAATGTAAAGGATGAAACGTCCGGTAACGACGCCCCGGGGACCAGCCTAAGTGTGTTCAAAGAGAACCCAAACATGGGTCAGTCAAGCTGCCACACCAGCCAGAATATGATAGTGGTTACACGTCGCGCAGCTGACCTGCAGTGGAAGTAATTCTTTACCTGTGACAAGGATTTGTCACGAATAATTATGTCTGAAATTTTATTTAAACAAGATTTTAAAAAGCCTCCGCGACACGCAATAAACTCCCAGATTTGATCGCGTCATTTTTAAGTAAAATATTAGTTTGTTAAAATGTCTAATATGTTCAGGGGTATTTTGGGTAGTTCAGGGATGAAATATCGACGGTTATTTAGTCTTTTTATACCGCTAAATTTAACCCCTATATTCACAAATCAAAGCTAAACTCTTTACTCATAGAAAAACCTCTCCATTCTTCTCCAAAACCTCCATCGATGAAGGTTTGATGCTCCAAAGAAGAATATTGATTTTGCAATTTTTTCTTCATCATTCTTGTCGGTATTTCATAAAAATTAATGTATTGTTCTTCATCCTGAAAATGTATTTCTTCAAGGAATCAAATCAAATGATTTTCAAAGATGACTAAAAACGCTAACTGTCCAGTTTTGTGATCAACCCACGAGTTCTTGCTTAAAATGCTTTAAAACATTGTATTATGATTAAATTGATCATTATTTAATATTTTAACCTAAAAACTCTATGAACTCATGCAATTCTAGTTTTGACTATTTTATGGGTTAAGTGATCATGTCTCAATGCATATGAATTCTAGTGTAGTTTTAATTAGGCTATTGAATGATGTAAGAATTGTATTTGATTGATGCATAGAATATTTTAGATTGATAAATCTATATTGAATTTACTTAGATTCTTTCAGTATTATGATTTATGTATTGAATCGATGATCATGGCCATGGGTAAGGCATCTTGGTATTGTATTAGATAATTTAGCAAATGATTGATGTTGTGAGAATGGATTGGTGGTACGCTGCCCTAATTCTCTTATTTTATGTAATGTAGGTCTTGATATATGTTATGATTAGTATGGTCGACTTATGGTGACGGTGCTATGTTCTTTACTTATGAATGTGTGGCCTCGTAGGTGTTACTTTATCTATTATGATAATCATGGACTTGTCGGCACTACTTTGATGTATAACGTTGAATAGTGTAGTTGATATGCGTGAAGTATGATCATATATATCTACACGTGGTTAAGGTTAAATTATGCGTTCTTCTATTAAAATTAGGTGATCAGGTTAGATGATGACTATATCCTTATTTATGTAGTGTTAGAGTTGATACATTATCCTTCCTACTTTGTTATGTGAGTCTTGTGATGGTTTATTATGATTATTCTATAGATGTGAGTAGGACGACTAGCAAGTATATTCAGTTGTCACTATGTAATTATTGGTTGTTACGCTATATATGATAAGATGATAATGAAGTGTGTCTTATTTTTGTAGAGCTATGTCCATTAGTTGGTACATGAATAATATGAAAATTATCATCTTCACTTATTAGGCTTATGAACCTTTGTCTTATATGTATATGAATGAATGTTGAATGAAAGTCTAGGATAGGTAGACTTAAGATGGTGCCCTTATAAGTATGACTAATATATGGAACCTTCTAAATAATAAGAAGGCTAATAATGATCTATCCTTATAGACCTTGAGTAGAATCTCTTGTGTACCATTCCTTGGTAGGGGTATTATGAGTTTGTAGGACAAAGAGATGATACCTTCTTATATGCTTTTACATTATTGAACTTACTCTATAAAAACAAAGGCTAGCACCGAGAGAATATTTAATGGGCTTTAGATCTACTTTAAAAGGAGACTAAACTGAAATATGAATCTACTTGAGAAGGAGACTAGAGTTCATAAATCCCTTTATATTGCTTAACTGTGTGCCTACATAGGATATGTCCTAGTTCTACCCTTGGATAGTAGAACACCCTCCATCAGAGTACGGTATACTCCTGATTCCATTCCTAGATAGTATGTTCTATTTAGGTATTGCCTATTCTCAATATATCAGATACACGCTACTGCAAGATAAGCAATAGGAAGTTTAGGTAGTGGAATGTGACGTTATCTAGACATTGCACGAGTAGACTTTGAACATGTTTGTATGTGAGTCGCTAGGTCTTCTCCCAGATCATTATGTGAAAGCCCTTGGTTGATAAGTATCTCTTAAAAGTTCAAATGAAAATAATGACTTAAGTAAAGGTATGTTAATGAAAAGGTACTTTGCTGGAGTAACTTTAAGGATTGCTTAGGTAGGCTTGAATAGAGTGTATGGTTAGTCTCTTCTTGTCTTACTTAGGTGAGTCTTAGAGTTATTCTAGGTAGGGAGTTTAGTTAATGAAAAGGAAACAATGTTGTCTTAGGTAACCTATAGGATCTATTTGGTGTGTGTTCAAGGGATTGTAGGGGCGGTCACTTCAAAACTCATTCATGTGAGCCTCAGAATCACCTTTTGTAGGAGGGTCTCATGTTTATGTGTTGAAGTGTTCTTGAATTTATATGTGTTTTTCTTATACTGATGATGTTTATGCATTTTGCCATACTTAATTCATGCAATGTACTATTCCATATATTTTATCTATATCAAAATGTGTGGATGGAATTTGGGAGGAGTCTTGAAGTCAAGTTTGGATTATCTTTTCATTCAAGAAAGAGTTTCTATGTCGTCACTATATTCGATGACTTCATAATGTTTAGATTTCCGTATTGAAAGCATTATAATAGACCTATCTATCTTCTATATGTTAAAGTATGGGTTGTGCCATAATATATTGGTATGTCTAAGATTGCAATTTTGATACTTAGCCTTTCATTATGTTTTTTTTTTTATAAAAGAGATATCTTGAAGTATCACTATTATGATATAGAAGTTTTAATTCTGCACTAGTTTTCACACATGTATGCAATCAATAATGTCAAAGGGCTTGTAGAAGACTTCCGAGAGGTCAAGGACGCCGTGTTCCAATTCGAGAAAGTCCTAATTTCTAGAGGGTACTCTAGTATCGTTACAATCTTCATATAAAAGCATAGGTTATCAAGTAGTACATAGGAATCTTAAAGTCTAAAAAAGACACATATAGTAGAGTCTTGTTCATTGGTGTTTATAAGCGACACATATATGGGAGAGAGGCTATAGGAAAATAGAGTTTCACTTCTTCATTAAGATTGTGTTGTGCCTATAGAGTTGAGGTTATAACTGTCTATTCCTAATCTCTTATCTTGTGTTTATAGGATAATGACAAAAATATGAATGGTCTGTAGAAGGTTGGATGAAGGAAGAGTACAAGAGGAAGTTTCTCAAGGTTTACTAGTTCCACAAGGAGTGTAAGTTCCTGAAGATGCTTAAGTGCCTCCACAAGGTGGTCATGTCCCTATTGGAGTTGAGGGTAATGAGGTTTCGATGGTTCCTTTGATTATGGATAATGGAGAGATTAGAGAGTCTCTCCTTACTCTAGCCCGACCTATGCCTATACAAGTAAATAGAGGGATTAGGGCTAGGGTGAATTCTTTATAGAATACTCTGACCTCTAGATTGATGGTCTTTGTGAGGAATCTTCCTATCTTTCTTGGTTCTAAGGTGGGGGAGGATCCCAAGCCTTCTTTGATTGAGTATATAAGATAGTACATGCTATCGGAGTGACTTCTAAGGTGAAGGAAGAGTTAGATTTGTACCAATTGAAATACGTTGCTCAAGTTTGGTTCACTCAATTGAAGGATAGCAGGTCGGTTAAATCGTGTCCCTTAGAGTGGGAAGGTATTAAGAAAGCATTAATATTAAGGTACTATCCCCGTGAGAAGAGGGAGTTTAAAACCGAGGAGTTTCTAAACCTTAGGCAAGGTAACATAAGTGTTGAGGATTATTCCTTAAAGTTTATCGTATTGTCTAAGTATACTCCATCCTTGCTGTCTAACCCCCAATTTAAGAGGAATAGGTTCTTGAGCAGTGTTTCAAAAATTGTGAAGAAAAAGTGTCGAAAGGCTATGCTACATGGTGACATGACAACATTTACTCTTAAGATGTATGCTCAATCCATTGAAGAGTCTAAACTGGGGAGGAGAAGTAGAGATGCTAATAGGGGAAGATACAATTATCAAGTTACACCTAAGCATAAGAAGAGGACTTTAACTCAAGATGGTTCTAGTGCTACTAAGGCGAACTATGAGAGAGGTGGTAGGTCCAAAATGAATAAGCCTACTTGTGCAACTTGTAGGAAGAATAGCTTCGGAAAGTGTCTACCTGGTACTAGTGGATGCTTTGGTTGTGGTGAGGATGATTACAAGGTGAGAGACTGTCCTACTATTGTGGCTAGAGGAAGAGAGGACAAACAATATATTCCTAAGGCTCCGATTAATGTTGAACCAAAAAGAATTCAGTTCTATGCCCTCCAAGCTAAGGGAGAACATACGGGTGATGATGCCGGTATGTTTTAGTTTCTCTGTTTAGTTGTTATGGGTCCCTTATAAGTGTGGATGTATGGTGAGTAGTTGTTTTTTATTTTGTTGTCTCTCCTCTTCGATTATATTCAAGCTTGAGGGATAGAATGTCATAGTATCCTGTAGAATATTGAATTTTTTTAGCTTGTTCAAATTGAATTCATTGATTTGTTGCATTGTGCATTTTATGATGTTATGATTATCTTTTAAAATGATTCTATATAGTTTTATCTCTCATATTGTCAAAATCCATCATAAATCACTTAAGAGTTGCATTTTTGGAAATTTGAGCATGTTTCTATAAAGAATTTTGTGCTCATTATAAGAAATTTAAAAATTTGACTAAATTGTTCATTTAAGGAAGAATGTATATAATGTGCATAGAGTTAAGGATGTAGTTTCTATCTTCTTGTTGTGTTTGAGTCTCTCAATTATGTGGAGTTCACTATTCTCCTATATATGCTTACTTGAGAATATTGTGATATGATTATGTGATGATACTATTGATTCTTTACTCATTAATGTGCCTAAATTGTTGCAAGTGTCACTCGAGAACCAATGTTTTCCCTGTGAAGGAGATGAAAACCCCTTATAAACGAGCTAGCTGAATCTTTTTCCTAATATCTGGATGATGATATTTTAAAGTCCTAAATTTGGTAATAGTAGTGATTATATGCAGTATATAAGGTTTTGAAGTATTTGGAGGTCGAACGTCTATGATGTCCGGAAAATAGTCATAGTTAAACTAGTGTGTCGTAATATTTTTAGTGGAGTTTTAGGGTATGGTTTAAAGGTGAAATTGAGAATCTATTGTTCCTATGCATAGACTGACATGTGAATGGTCTAAACTTCGGGGAACGATGCACCGGGAACCAGCCTATCTATTCCAAAATAGGACAAAAACATGGATAAGTCAAGGTGCCGCGCTAGCTAGAATAACGTAGTGGCTGCGTGTCGTGCAGCTGACACGCAGTGGGAATAATTCTTTCCCTGCGACGTGGGGCTATTACAAACTATTCTGTCTCAAAATTTTCCAGAATGAAGATTTGAAAATGCCTTCGCGATGCACAATAAACTTCAAGGTTTGGTCGCGTCATTTTTAAGTCAAATTTCAGTTGGTTGAAATGTTTAATAATTGTAGGAGTCTTTTGTCTAATTTGGGGATGAATTATTGACGATTATTAAGTCTTATTATAACCCTAAACTCACTAATCAAAGGTAATATCTTTACTCAGACAAAAACATCTCCATTCTTCTGTCCAAAACATCCATTGATGAATCTTTGTAGCTCCAAAAATGAAGACTGATTTACAAAGTTTCTCTCTATCAATATTGTGGGCTTTTCATCACAATTAAAATATATTTCTTCATACTTTAAGTCTATTTCTTTAAGGACTCAATTCAAATGATTTTCAAAGATGCAAAAAACATGAATTGTCCAATTTTCTGATCTATCCATGGGTTCTTGCGTAAAATATATTAAAACATTGTATTATTATTGAATTGATTTTAATGTTATAATTTTAACCTAAAAACACTGCGAACCTATACAAACCATGAAATTCTAGTTTTGACTATTTTATGGGTTAACTGATCATGTCTTAATGCTAATGAATTCTAGTGTAGTTTTCTTTACTCTATTGAATGATTTAAGAATTGTATTGCATTGATTCATAGGCTATCTTAGATAGAGAAGTATATATTTAATTGACTAATATTCATTGATTATTATGATTTTTGTTTTGAATTGACGATCATGGCCATGGATATGGGCCTCTTGGTATTGTATTAAATGATTTATCTAGAGATTGAAGTTGTGAGAATGGATTGGTGGTACACTGCCCTAATTCTCTTTATTTTATGTTGTGTAGGCCTTCAATTATGTTGTCACAGTTATGGTCCACTTATGGTGGCGGTGCGATGTGCTTTATTTGTGAACGATGTTGCCTCGTCAGTGTTTCTTTATGTATTATTATGATCATGGCACTACATGATGTATTATGATGAATTGCGTAGTTGATTATATGAAGTATGATCATATCTATCTACAGTGATAAAGGGGAAAGTAGGTGTTCTTTTTGTTACATTAGGTGATCATGTTAGACTATGACCATGTTCTTATGTGTGTAATCTTAAAGTTGATGCATGATTCTTCCTACTTGGTTATGTTAGTCTTGTGATTGCTTATGTTGATGATTCTATAGATTTAGTAGGATGACTAGCAAGTATACTTTGTTTTCACTATGTACTTATTGAATGTTAAGCTCTATGTGATAAGATGATTATGAAGTGTGTCTTGCTTTTGTTGATCTATGTCCCTTACTTAATACATGAAGAATATGAAAGTGAACATATTGACTTAGTAGGCTTATGCACTTTTGTCTTGTCAGTGTATGAATGAATGTTTAATGAAAGTGTAGATCGGTAGACCTAAGATGGTGCCCTTCTAAGTATGACTAATGCGTGGAATGTTCTAAATATTAAGAAGGTTAAGAATGAGCTGTCCTTATAGACCTTGAGTGGTAGCCCTTGTGGACCCATCCTTTGTATGCGTAATATCAGTTGGTACGATAAAGAGATAGTACCTTCTCATATACCTTTAGATGATTGAACATACTCTATGAGAAGAAAGGCTAGCATATACAGAATATGTAATGGGTTGTAGCTCTACATTAGAAGGAGACTAGAGTGAATTGTGACTCTACTTGAGAAGGATACTAGAGTTCATAAAAGCCCTTGATATTCCATAACAATGTCCCTACATGAGAAGTATCCTAGTTCTACCCTTGGCAAGTAGAACACCCTCATCGGAGTAGGGTAGACTCCAAATTCCATGCGTAGCTAGTATGGTCTATGTCGGTTATTGCCTTTTCTCATCATATGTGATACATGCTACTATCTTACAAGTACTAGGAAGTTTAAGTGGTGAAATGGGACGTTATCTAGATATTGCACGACTACACTTTAAATATTTTATTATGTGAGTCCCTAGGACTTCTCCAAGACAACTATGTGAAAGCCCTTGGTTGATGAATATCTCTTGAAAGGTTAAATAAAAATAACATCTTAAGTAAAGGTACAGTAATGAAAAGGTACTTATATAGAGTAGCTTTGATGATTGCTAGGTAGGCTTGAAGATAGTATATGGGCGGTCTGTTCTTGCCTTTCTTAGGTGAGTCTTAGAGTAATTCTAGGTAGGGATTTTAGTTAATGAAAAGCAAATAATCTTATCTTATGTAACGTGTACGATCTCTTTGGTGTGTGAAAAGGATTGTATGGGTGGTGGCTTCAGAACTCACACAAGTGATCCTTAGTATCACGTATGGTAGGAGGGTCTCATGTTTATGCGTTGAAGTGTTCTTGACGTTATATGTGTTTTTATTACAATTATGATTTAATGTTTTAATCAAAAGAGCATGAGTTATACATGTATCCTTTTTCATGATTTTTATACATTATTCCATACTTAGGACATGCAATATACTAATTCCATATATATTATCTATCTGTAAAGGTTTTGGTGGAATTTCAGAGGAGTTATGAAGTGTAGGTTGGATTAGAATTTCATTCAATCAAGAGTTGATATGTCCTCATTAGATAGGAAGAAATCATGATGTTTAAATTTCATAATTGAAAAAAATTGTAATAGACTTAGCTATCTTCTATATGTTGAAGTATGTGTATGTCTAAGATGGCGACTTTGAGACATTGACTTCCATTATGTTTTTTTTCTATAAAAGAGAAATTTTGAAGTATTACTATTTCATGTGAAAAGTTTTTATTCGATTCAAGACTTCCTAGAGTTCAGGTACGCCATGTTCAGATTTGAGAATTCCCCAACTTCTAGGGGGTACTCTTGGTTCGTTACGCTCTTTTAAATTTGAGTAATTCTGTCATTACCAGAATCTAGACCCTAGACGAGTCCGGAATCGTTGACCTCTTAGAGGTCACAGAGAAGCCTACATACATCATTATTACTTCATCTAGGTTAATTTAGCGGAAAGTTTGAACATTTTGTTTTCTGAGTTCATGATAAACTTCTTAAACTTTACATCATAGGCGTTCACAAATGAACCATCTAAATATAGAGATAATCAAATAAAAGAATCAGTTCATCACCTTATTAAGCGTACTATTTCCAAAACGACACCAATACAAAGTCTGAACAAAAGTTGAAAGAAACACTAGTGGCACATGCTCCACTAGCTATAGCCTACATCTATGCTAGATAACAACAGTAGACATCCTGTAAAGCATGAGGGCCTGCCAAGTCCGGATGAAAGCTCCACGTCCAGATAGCTGCAACGTCAACCTATAAGCTCAAGCGTCCACCTGTACCTGCACCTAAAATTGTAGAATTCTATGGAATTAGTACACACTTGTACTAAGTATTGGTATATGTAAGTACACACATTGGAAATGCATGACTAAGAACAACTCTGACCTAACAACTTGATTATGTAAAGTCAAGTCAGTGGATTTGGCGAAATGGGATTAGGAAAGTTAGTGAGGTTTTTATATTTGGATTTGCAAAGTTATGCCATGAGAGTAACATGCGTCATCATACTTATCATATTGCAAACATCATTTAAAATCTTACACATAGCACATAACATATTGAATATAGTACATAACATCGTTCATAACATTCATTCATACGCATGAGACCTTGGAATCATGGACATGAAATTAAGACTTCCCAAAATCAGGGCTCAACATATGAAACCTCAACTAGGGTGCCTTCTTTAGTAAACACAGAGTGTGCTTTATTTGTTCATATATACTTCATTTAATTTCTTTCATAGGCTAGTGAAAAAACCAGCTATAACTAGGATGTAGTTCGCTGTGCAATGATCGAGAATTACCTAATGTAATTACTTGAGTCTAGCTCACCTCTAGATCATCCTATCCCAACACCTTTGGTATCATTCATTTCGTTATGTGCATCTGTTTAGGCTGGACTCATTCATTAATTGGGAACTTTAACTTTAATCGACATAAATCATGTGAGCATCATGAAATCAGTGTCTCCCCTACACTGAAAAGAGGTGGAATCACCGCCCAAAGAGACCCAAAACATGCTAGCGTACATGGGAATTGAACCCCGCCAGATCTCTATATTGGCAGTATAGGTTCAAAGAGTAGGAGATATAAGGACAACCATACCCGGCATGCCGGACAGTCTCATCTCATGAGAGTTACGTAAACAGGCATCACGCTCATAGCTAGTCTATATGCACTCAGTATAAAGTTCCATTACATTCAACTCATACGTCATGGAAGCTTGCTTCTAGTATGAGGACATCATAGCTTTAATAGATGATTTCTCATCTCATTATTAATATTAAGTGTGTTAATCTCAATACTTTCATTAGAGTGTTTATAGAGACTAGTCTCTTCATTAACTTTACACTTTCGTAGGTGAGTACATTTTGGTAACATTTACTTAGGCTCATTTTGAGATTTCTCTCATCTTTTACATAAGCCTCATATCATTTTGTCAAGACATTCATTAACATTATAACATTTTCTCTTCATAATTAATCACCCCTTTTTACGTGAATTTTCATTTCATCATATGCTAATGAAGTTGGCCCTTTAGTGTGTTTCACACTCTTACTTAACCCTTCTAGGGTTTCCTCATTCCATTTTTCATTTCATCATTTCTTTGTTCATTTCATTATTTCGTTGTTAATTTCATCATGTGCCAATGCACTTGGAAATTTAGTGTCTTTTACACTCTTACATAACCCTTCTAGGGTTACATCATTTCATTACATACATCTTATGTTTATTTTTTTTAACGTATGCTAGACTTATGGGTCTATAGATACAATCCATGAGGCTTAATTCATAGTTAATTTAAGTGATTCATATCTTTCTAAGATCATGTGGTACAAGACATATGCATCTTGTATGTATGCCAAGATCTCAATTTCTATCTAAGTAGGAAACATTATTCTTTTATATTTAATTCACATATGACCTATGTATCAATACGGGATTTGGACAAGGCAACCCGATTTGGAATCCCTTGGACAACAATTACCTTTTGTTATTCATTTTGATTGATCCATGCGGCATGGGGAACCAAGATCGAGCCCTAACACCTTTATTTTATTTTCCCTTAATTTTTCTCTTCATTTGTAGTTCAATGGGACTGAGAGGATGTGGGATTGAACTCCTACAACCTCATTTACTTTTACTTTCCAATTCTTTTTATGTCTCTACATTGGCCGAGGCGGTGTGAGTTTGAACCCCCACAACCCCACATTAATTTCTTCTCCTTAATTTCCCTTTGTTCTGCCTAGAGGTCGTGGGTTTGATTCCCATGCGCCTCACTCTTCATTTTTTTTAAATTTTCTCATGTTGAGTGAAAGGTGGTAGGTTCGATTCCCACTTCTCTCATTTCTTATTTCGTAATCATTTCTAACCAAGGTTATGGGTTCGAATTCCACATGTCACATTCCCTTTTTCTCATCTTATTTCATTGATTTTTAACATGGGGAGGTCATGGGTTCAAATACAACTGATGTCATATATTTTAATTCATTTCTTAATAGCATGAAAATCCCCTTAGTTTGTCCGAAACTTATTAACAAGATGCTGAAAATTTTTGCAGCCTATTTTCTCACTTCTTTAACATTAAATGTTAAGACGTTTTAAGAAGTTTTTTGTGAGTTCTTCAGGTGCATTTTCAACATTTCATTCGATAAAAAATTGCACTCAAATCAGCATCGTTACATAAAATATAAACATCACAATGTTCATAAACATGTCTACATGAAATACAAAGAACTAACATCTCATTTTAGAGCCTTAAACCCGAGGCACATAGTAATGGCTCACATTGTACAGACGTATACATAGTTTCGGATCACATAGGTGATCCTTCATACAATTTGAAACACACATACATGAACATATTCATCACGAAAACACAACACATGCCTAATATATACAAGAAAGCATATCCAACCTACGAATTATTGGCACCTAGTGGTAGGGACATGCAACGGGGAACAACCCTATTTTATTGATTGAATATACTGAACCTTAGGGGTCTCTTGGGAAAGGGACCAAGAGAGAATAGAACCCATAACTTTTTTACATTCAAACCTAGAATTGCTGCCCAAAAACTTCTCCAAACACACGTCTTATACCGAAAGTTCAACACCCGACTCGACGGAAAACCTCTTTTTTACTATGTGACTAATTAACATTGTTTTTCTTATATGTTCTTGTGAGTTCTTCAAGTGTTAAAAACCTTGGTAAATTTTATATTCTTGAATGTTTATTTGGAAGGAGAAAACGTTGATGGGAGAAGAGAGATTGAACGTGAAGGTTGAGGAGATAGATGTGAAAGAGTGAGAGTTATATTAGGCTTAGGAGTCTAGTTTAGGACTTAGTCAAATATGGTTTTATTAAATGTTAAAAAACTGATTTCCTTTTTATTTTAAATCAGCTAATAAATGATAATTATTAATTAATTACACAAAATTACCAAATTAAATTAGAACAAATTTAAATAATCGCTTCACCTAGGTTCGAACCCAGGTGGAGCAAGACTTCACTCTAAGAGCAAATTTTGTGGCATCTCTCCAAAAAATTACCCACCACCTTAAATAATTAATTATATATTTAGGGTAATTATTATATTATCCTTAGCCTGGAAAAAAATCATTTTACCCCTAGACCCTCAAAACTTAAGATTTCCTATTTTTAAGTGTTGTAAAGAGCCATCCTAGTAAATCTTCATATTCAGGAGCCCTACATGGCTGGACCCAACGTTTCCTAGCTCAACTAACTCCCCAAGTTAGTTGGCTTGGCTGTGTTAAGGATTTAGAGGTCTGGTTCTACGCTAATCAATCTGTGTGAACCCGGTTTAATCGTAGGCATTCTAGACACATTAAGCATTTCCATTTTTATGGGGTTGTTACATTATCCCCTATTTGGGAACATTCGTCCCGTATGACACTACTATCTATTTTGCATATGCAAGTCAGATCATAACATAGTTACTATATACAATCAAGCAATAACAACGAAGAATGTACATATAAGGAAACTTAGACTTAACAGTAGGAAGTCTAACTTCAAGCCTTGGCCTCCCACGTAACACCCTCACGAAAATGATTCCTCCACAAAACCTTCACTGTGCCAATCTCCTTGTTACTTAGTCGCTTGACCTGTCTTTCTAAAATCTCAACAAGTACCTTCTCATAGAACAAATGTTCATCAACCCTAAAAACTTCAACAAGTAGAATGGATGATGGATCACCTAGGCACTTCTTTAACATAGAGACATGAATGACAGAATTAAAAGAAGCTAGTTCCACAGGAAATACCAATTCATAGGCCACCTCACCCACACGCTACTGGATATCATATGGTCCAACATACCTCAAACTCAACTTCCCCTTCCTGCCAAACCTCATCCCCCCCTTCATAGGTGATATCTTCAAATAGACCTTGTAACTAACATCAAACTCTAAGGGCCATTTTCTGTTGATTACATAAGACTTCTACCAACTGTAAGTAGTAGCCAACCTTTCCCTAATCACTTTGATCTTCTCTAAGGCCTCATGAATGATCTCTGGACCCAAAATGGCTGACTATCCAACCTCAAACCACCCAACTGGAACTGTAAACCTCGTACGATATAGTGCCTCAAACGGTGCCATCCCAATGTTGGAGTGATAACTATTATTATACGAGAACTCCATCAAAGGTATATGGTCATCCCATGTACCCTTGAAGTCAATCACACACCCACAACATGTCCTCCAATGTATGAATGGTGCGATGTACCTGCTTATCAGTCTGAAGATGAAAGGCAGTACTAAGCTTCAACTGCATGCCTAAGCTCTTCTGGAAGGATCTCCAGAAATTTGAAGTGAACTGAGCTCCTCTATCTGAAATGATAGAAAAAGGACTGCCATACCATCTCTCAATCTCATCAATGTAGAGTTCTGCATTATCCTCGACTCTGTAAGAAGACTTCATAGGGATAAAGCGGGCAGACTTAATCATCCTTTCAACAATAACCCATATGGAGGCATGTTGTCTCCTAGCCTTTGGCAAACCAACCACGAAGTCCATATTAATGGCCTCCGATTTCCAATGCGTAATTTCAATGATTTAAATAAGACCGCCAAATTTAAGATATTTTACCTTAACCTCTTGGCAATTAGTATACGTGGATACATAAGTTGCAGTGTCCTTCTTCATGCCATTCCACCAATAGATCTGTTTAAGATCATGATAAATCTTGGTGGAACTTGGGTATATGAAGTATCTGGAACCTTGGGTCTGTGCAATGATCCTGGTCCACAAATTATCTACATCTGATATAAACAGCCTATCCTAGTACCTATGTATGCCGTCATCTCCCAAAGAAAGACTCATTCATATTAACCTACACTGAGTCCTTCAGTTCCACCAACACATGATCAAAATGCTTACCATTATTGACTTCAACCACTAAGGATGATTCAGAGATAGCATGAACTGAAACACCCCACTAGTAGAGTTTCCTAACCACACACCCTGTCTGGCAAATCTGTGAACTCTATCAAAGGTAGATGGTCATCCAAAGTACCCTTGAAGTCAATCACACACCCTCAACATGTCCTCCAATGTCTTAATGGTGCTCTCTACCTGCCCATCAGTCTTAAGATGAAAGGCAGTACTAAGCTTCAACTGCGTGCCGAAGCTCTTCTGGAAGGATCTCCAGAAATTTTAAGTGAACTGAGCACCTCTATCTTAAATGATAGACAAAGGAATGCCATACCATCTCTCCATCTCATCTATGTAGAGTTATGCATAATCCTCGACTCTGTAAGCAGACTTCATAGGGATAAAGGGGCCAGACTTAATCATCCTTTTAACAATAACCCATATGGAGGCATCTTGTCTCCTATCCTTTGGCAGACCAACCACGAAGACCATTTTAATGGCCTCCGATTTGCAATGCGGAATATCAATGATTTGAATAAGACCGACAAATTTAAGATATTCTGCCTTAAGCTTTTGTCATCCTCAACGTGGGTTATACTTCCAATGCTTATACTACTCAAAGCATTAGCTACAACATAAGCCTTACCTTGATGGTAGTGGACATTCATGTGATAGTCGTTCAACACCTCCAACCACTTCCGCTAATGTAGATTCAACTCCCTCTGCGTGAACACGTATTGAAGACTTTTATGGTCTGTGAACACATCCATATGCACTCCATACAAGTAATGCCTCCACAATTTCAGTGAAAATACCACAGCTGCCAACTCTAGGTCATCAGTGGGATAATTTTTCTAATGAACCTTGAGCAGTTTGGACGCATAAGCAATCAGCTTACCACCAAGTATGAGAACACAACCCAAACCAACCCTAGATCTATTACAATACACAGTGTAATTCTCACCACACTTAGGCAAAGTAAGAACCGAGGCTGAATTGAGTCTATCCTTGAGCTCCTGGAAAGTATTGTCACAAGCCTCCGTACATTCAAACTTGGCCTTGTTCTTAGTCAAAGCTGTCAGTGAGGCAGCAATTGAAGAAAAACCCACCACGAACCTGCGATAATAACCAACCAATCCCAAGAAACTATGAATATATATGGGAGTAAGAGGTTTTGGCAAGTTCATAACAACTGCAGTTTTCCTGGGATCTACCTCCACACCTTTGTCGGACAACATGAACCAGGAAGGTCACTAATCTAAACCTGAATTCACACTTGCTGAATTTGGCATACAACTGATGTTGTCTATGTACCTGCAAGGTTAATCTCAACTGTTGTTCATGCTATTCCTAGGTCTTAGAGTAGACAAGAATGTTATCAATGAATATTATGATAAAAGAGTCAAGATATTCATGGAATACCCTGTTCATTTGATCCATTAATGCAGCAGGTGCATTAGTGAGACCAAATGACATAATTAGGTACTCATAATGACGTAACGGGTACAAAAATTTGTCTTTGGGATATCTCCATCCCCAACCCTAATATGATTGTACCCTAAACGAAGATCAATTTTCAAGAAGAAATTAGACCCTTTGAGTTGGTTGAACAAGTTATCTATTATGGGAAGTATATACTTATTCTTGATAGTGAATTTGTTGAGTTGCCGATAATCGATACACATTCGAGGGGTTCGATCTTTATTTTTCACAAACAACACTAGAGCGCCCCAAGGGGATATGCTCGACTGAATAAAACCCTTATTAGTGATATCTTTTAACTGCAACTTCAACTCTTTGAGTTCTGCTAATGCCATTCTGTAAGGAGGAATTGAAATTGGTTTAGTATCGGGTTCTAAGTCGATACCAAATTCAATCTATCGATGGGGAGGGACTCCAGGAAAATCATCTGGAAATACATTTTGCCAATCATTCACTATAGAAAACTATTCTTTGGAAGGAATGTCATGATCTTAACCATTAACACTCACAAAATGACACAATAACCCCTTGGACATCATTTTATTGGCTTTAAGGTTTGAAATCAAGGGATTAGGACGACTCGAGTTGTACCCCTCCCAGACTAGATCTTCTTCATTAGGGAAACGAAATCTCACAATCCTACTACGATAATCCATACAAAAATAACAACTATGAAGCCAGTCCATGCCAAGATTAACATCAAAATCATGCATGGGTAAATCAACCAAGTTTTTACACATAGTCTTACCACTAACAACTATTGGGAATCCTTGTATACTCTCTTTGTTCTTACATTTTCTCCTAAATGTGCACTAACCACTATAGAATCGTGAGGAACTTAAGGCAATATCTCAAAAGTGAGATGAAGCAAAGGAGTTACAAAGGAAAGCATATACCCTTGATCAAGTAAAGCATAAACATAAATTGAGAATACTTGAAACATACCTATGACCACATCAGCGGACTTCTCCTGCTCTTTCCTGCCCTTCAGGGCATAGAACCAGTTCCTATTCGGACGATCGGTTGCTGCTTCATCCAGCGGATTAGACCTAGGCTAAGCATTACCTGCAACCTGATCTCTTTTCTATGGGAAGTCCTTAACCATGTACCGACTCTTACCAAAACTGAAGCAGGAATTAGTGCCCTGTCTACACGCTACACTGTGAGCACGACCACACTTAGCACAATCCTCTCTGGGACGCTGCATATGACCTCCGTTGCCTTTCATGGGCGCGGGACTGCCTCCTCTAGGTGTTGTTTTACTATGAGAGTTATAGTTCCCTGGACTCTGTTGCCCCTTTTTGAATCTAGGCTTCTCACGCACACCAAAGTTGTTTTTGTTGCCTCAATTACTAGGTCCTTCCTTATCTTGAGGCTTAGGCCTCCTAGCATCATGGATGCCCCTTTTCTTTGAGATGTCCTCTACCTACTGCACATGTACCATTAACCTGGATGGGTCCATCTTAACGTGAGGCATCACAGACCGACACTCCTCCTCCATATCTCTGTTGATTCCTGTGAGCAACGTTCTCATCTCATCCCTGCTGTTAGATACAAGGAAAGTATCATACCTGGAAAACTTAAAAAACTTCAGTGAATACTCACTAACTGTCATGGATCCCTGTTTAAGGTTGACGAACTCCTAAACCTTGGACTCCCTTATTTCCATAGGAAAGAATATCTACAGGAAGGTTGTCTTAAACAACTCCCAAGTGACCGGAAATACGCCCAAAACTCCTCTATCTTGCCACATCTTGCACCATGTCTATTCAAGATCCTTGAGTTGATAGGAAGCCAACTTTGCTTTCTCAGTATCTGTGATCCCCATCGATACCATGATCTCACGCACCTCATCCACAAACTTTTGAGGATTCTCCGAAGTCTTAGACCTTGTTAAAATAGGAGGATTCATCCTTATAAAGTCTCTCTGCCTGTCAGCCATACTTCGAGCCGATGGGTTCTCCCTTTGAACATTCTACCGGTTGACCTGGTCATTATGGCTTGGGCATGCATAGTGATGGCTTGTGCCATCTGGTCTACAGATTCCCGCACCTCAGCATCAGTCAACCCCTTCAGGGTTTACCGGCATACCCACTCCTTCAGCAGGAGCCTAGAGTTGAACCTGATTGCCCCCAACAACGGGTATCTAACCAATGGTTCTCCTAGTATTCATTATCTGAAAACAGCAAGGATATATATAAGACATTCTCATAACATCATGAAATGAAATAGGAAAGGCATGATAATATAAGAAGAACGCAAATTTTCTTACGGATAATGCCAGTCTTTAATTCAGGATATGGTGCACTACACTACCATGACTTTAAAAACTACTCAAGATGGTTGATGTGAACTTATTATCCTCAGAGTTTAACCTAAGGATCTGATACAAACTCTGCCACGACCAGAATGTAGACCCCAAACGAGACCAACGTCGTTGACCTCTCAAAGGTCGCAGAAAAGCCTACATACGTCATTCTTACGTTGTCTAGCTTAATTTAAGCAAAAAATTTGAACTTTTTGTTTTCTTATATCATTCTTAACATCTTAAACATAAAATAATAGGCGTTCACAAATCAACAATCTAACATAGAGATAATAAAAAAAAGAATCAGTGTATAATTTTTGTAAGCATATTTTTGCCAAAACGACACCAATACAAAGTCTGAACAATACTGGAAAGAAACACTAGTGGAACATACTCCACTAGCTATAGCGTACATCTAAGATATATAATAACGCTAGAAATCTTTGAAATCATGAGGTCCTACCAAGTACAGATGAAAGCTTAACGTCCGGTAATCAGCAACGTCAACCTGTAAGCTTTACCGTCCACCTCTGCCATCACCTATAATTGTAGAATTAAATGGGATTAATACACACTTGTACTATGTATGGCCATATGCAAGTACACACCAAGGACATGCGTGAGTAAGAACAACTCTAACCTAACAACATAATTATGTAAAGTCAAGTCAGTGAACTTGTAAAAATGGGATTAGGAAAGTTAGTGAGCTTTCAAAATTTGGATAATGAAAGTTATGCCATGAGTGTAACATGCATCGTCATACTTATCATATTGGGCAGAACATATAACATCTTACACATAGCACATAACGTATTGCATATAGCACATAACAACTTTCATATTATTCATTCATATGCCATGAGACCTTGGAATCATGGACATGACATAAAGACTTCCGAAAATGAGGGCTCAACATATGGCACCTCAACTAGGGAGCCTTCTTTAGGAAACATAGAGTGTTCTTTATTCATTCATACGTACATAATTTCATTTCTTTCATAGGCTAGTGTAAACACCAGCTATACCTACGATGTAGTTTAAGACTCTCATCAGGTCTGCTCTCCAATGACCAAGAATGATCTAGTGTCATTACTTGAGTCCATCTCACCTCCTGATCATCCTATCCTAACACATTTTGTATCATTCATTTTGTTATGTGAATAATTTGAGGCTGGACACATTCAGTCATTGGGAACTTTAAGTTTAACCGACAAAGAGCATGTCATCATCATGAAATCCAATGTCTCCCCAACACCGAAAAGAGGTGGCATCACCGGCCAAAGTGACCTAAAACATTCTTGTGTACATGGGAATCGAACCACGCTAGATCCCTATATTAGCAGTATAGGTTCAAATACGAGGAGATATATGGAGTCTCATACCGAGCATGACATACAGTCTCATATCATGAGAGTTACGTGAACCTCCGCCCTTCCCAAAAGAAAGCCACACCTCTCATAGCTAGTCTAGCGTTGCTGAGTATGAAGTTCCATTACATTCAAATCATACCTCATAGAAGTTGGCTTCTAGTATGAGGACATCAGATCTCAATAGATGATTTCTCATCTAATCATTAGTATTAAGTTTGTTAATCTTAATACATTCATTATAGTGTTCATAGATACTAGTCTAGTCATTAATTTTACACTCTCATAGGTGAATACGTTTTGATATCATTTATTTAGTCTCATTTGAGATTGCTCTCATCTTTTATATTAGCCTCATATCATGTTGTCACCACATTCATTAACATTAGCACATTTTCTTTTCATAATTACTCACCCCCTTTTATGTGAATGTTCATTTCATCATATGCCAATGCACTTGGCCATTTAGTGTGTTTCACATTCTTACATAACCTTTGTAGGGTTTCATCATTTCATTGTTAATTTCATCATTTCATTGTTCATTTCGTTATTTCGTTGTGCATTTCAGCATGTTCCAATGCACTTGGACTTTTATAGTGTTTTACACTCTTACATAACCCCTCTAGGTTTACATCATTTCAGTACATACATCTTAGGTTCACTTATTGTTAAACGTATGCTAGACTTATGGGTCTATACATACAATCCATGATGCTTCATTATAGTTCGTTCAAGCAATTCATATGTTCCTAAGATTATGTGGTACAAGGATTATGTATCTTTTATGTATGCCAAGATCTCAATTTCGATCTAAGTTGGCATCAATTTTCTTGAATATTTATTTTATGTATGACTTAAGTATCAATACGGGATTTGTACAACGGAACCCGATTCCTAATCCCTTGGACAACAATTACATTTTATTATTCATTTTGACATGATCCATGCGGCCTGGGGACCCAAGATCGAGCCCGAATTCCTTCATTTTATTTTACCCTTCATTTTTCTCTTTATTTTTCGCTCAATGGGACTGAGCGGATGTGGGATCGAACCGCCACAACCTCATTTACATTTAGTTTCCAATTCTTTTAATTTCTTTCCTTTGGCCGAGGGGGTGTGGGTTTGATCCCCACAACCCAACTTTAATTTCTTCTTCTTAATTTCCCTTGGTTCTGCCTAGAGGTCATGGGTTCGATTCCCATGCGCCTCACCCTCTGTTTTTCTTCTAATTTTCTTAAGTTAACTGAGAGGTGGTGGGTTTGAACCCCACACATCTCATTTCTTATTTTCATAATTCATTTTCAATACAAGGTTATGGGTTCGAATCCCACATGTCACATTCCCTTTTGCTCATCTTATTTCATTGATTATAAACATGGAGAGTTTATGGGTTAAATCCCAAGTAATCTCACATATTTTAATTCATTTCTTCATAGCGTGAAAATCCCCTTAGTTTGGCCGAAACTCATTGACAAGATGCTGGATATTTTCGCAGCCGATTTTCTCATTTGTTTAACATTAAATGTTAAACGTTTTAAGTAATTTTTAGTGAGTTCTTTCGCTGTATTTTCACAATTTCATTCGATAAAGAATTGTACTCAAATCAGAATCTTTTCATTACTTATGAATATAACGATTTACATAAAGATGTGTACCTGAAATATAAAGCACTAATATCCCATTTTAGAGCCTTAAACTCGAGGCACATAGTCATGGTTCACATTGCACACTCGTACACATAGATTAGGATCACATAGGTGACCTTCATACGATTTCAAAAACACATACATGAACATATTCAGCATGAAAAACAACGCAACCCTAATATCTACTAGAAAACTATCCAACCTATGAATCATTGGGAGCTAGTGAGAGGGACATGCAACGGGGAACAACCCTAGTTTTCAGATTGAATATACTGAACCATAGGGGTCTATTGGAAAAGGGACAAAAAGAGAATAGAACACATACAATTTTGACGTTCAAACCTCGACTTGCTGCCCAAAAACTTCTCCATATACACGTCCAACACTTAAAGTTTAAAACTCCACTCGACGGAAAACCTTCTCTTTGCCTACGTAATTGATTAAAGTTTGTTTTTCTTATATTTTCGTGTGAGTTATTCAAGTGTGCTGAACCTTGGCAAATTTTTTATTCTTGGATGTTATTTGGCAGAGAGAAACGTGAATGGGAGAAGCGTGATTGAACGTTAATGTTGAGGGTATAGACGTGAGAGAGTGAGAGTTCTACTAGTCTAAGGAGTTTAGTTTATGACTTAGTCCAATAAGGTTTTAATAAATTGAGAAAAAAATAAGACTTCAATTTTATTTTAAATCAGCTAAAAAATGATAAATATTAATTAATTACATTAATTTACAAACTTCAATAAAAAAATTTAAATCATCGTTTCCAAAAATAAGATTTCCCCTTTTCAAGCCCGTTAAAGACTCATCCTAGTAAATCTTCATATTTCGGAGCCCTACATGGCTTTAACCAACCTTTTATAGATCAACTAACTCCCCAAGTTAGTACTCTTGGCTTTCTTAAGTTTTTAGAGGTCTGGTTCTACTCGCATAAATCCGTGTGAACCTAGACTAATCGTAGGCATTCTAGAATATAGACACATTAAAAGGTGTTACAACTTCTTTTCCAATGGACGACCCTATTCAATAAAAGGTGGGTGTAAAGACTTCAAGTATTCTGGCTTTAGCTGATGAGATGGAAAAAGTAAGTGTGTCAAAAAGGAACTGCCCTGAAGCATAAAAGAGGGGAGTCATTGGCTGTGTGAGATAGGAACAACAGAGAAGATGTCTCTTGCATGTCTACTTAAGGTCTCACACTCCAGTAAAGACCTCTTCTTCTTTATTGGAATGAACCAACATGAAAAGTAAGAAAAACGTGAGTCAAGAAAACTAAGATTGTATTTCTTATCTTTCTTTCATTGGCAAAAAAAGTAGTCCATATATACACATTTAACATTTTAAGTGTATGTTTTGGTTTTCCTTTTTCCTATAATACTCTAGTTGATGTATAAGCAATTCCTCCTGCAATGTAAAATATTATAGTTCTGATTCAGTAGATTGAACAAATAGACAGATTCCAAAAAAACAATAGAGGGGTAAAGGATACATTTTTGTCAAAAGTTGTCTACATCTTACGATAGTAACATGTGAATAATGAAAGATAAATTTAGACATTTCTCTCCTTAATAGCTAATAGTCCTTCATTTAGTTGATGTTCAAGAAGACTTAGTTCATTCAAACCCATACCATTAAGATCCTTGCCTAACAACCATCTGAAATAAGAATCAATCACTTATATGAATTGACACAAAGTTCAAGTTTTAAAAAAACTTGAACAAATAGTCACATAATAAGCAGATCCATACAGCTGTTTTGTGTTGAGCTTTGCGAGTTCGTTTCTAAGGTTATCCACCTCTTTCTGTTCCTCCTACAACACATCTATCTACTGCTGTAATTATGGCCGCCTTGTTCAACAAAAAGGCAATATAGAAATTGTGAAAGCTCTATTGAAAAGACCATAAACACAGACACGAGACTGTTTTAGATGCGCTTAAGTATTCTGACACACTTAAATCCTCAACAAAATTGTAATAACAGATACATGCGTCTATTTGTGCATGTAAGTGTGTATAGTAACTATATAGTAAAACTTTCAGGTTCAAGAACAATCGTTTTTATTTAAAAAAAATATCACTCCGTACAGATTAGACATCTAGATAAATTTATATCTTTTAGAAAACGAAATACCTCATATGCCACCCGTTGAATAATGCAAAAAATGCACAAATTATGAAATCATTTAGCTAAACAAAATTATTTACCTTAAGTGCTATATCTCTGAGAATTTTTATTTCAATGAAGCATTCCTAAGAAGTTTGATCATTTCAAGAGAAGAGGATAGTTGTTGTGAGAATGTTTTCCAACCTATCAATCATTTTTAATTCATTGTCAATGTGAATACAGGAAAATATTTTCTCCTTTCTATCTCTAACAAAGACTACTTGGGTTCAAAAAATGAAATAAACTTGTCATTAATCACTCTTATGAGCCGAGTTATTGAATGTGGGATTCTTCAAATTCCTCCTAATCGCCAAAACATGTAGATTCTTTGATTCCTTTATATATGAGACTCATTGAATTGTTTCTCCAGTCTCTACCATATAGGTGAATAACGAACAATGGATTCACAACAAAAAATTTGTAAAATTATAGTGAATAACTTTTGGGTTGAATTCAAAAGGAGAGAAAGTAGAGGTTATGTTTTCAAGGAAACTAGCTGAGTATTTTAAATTTGGGGCAAATTGTTTTGCGGTAGAGTTACATTTAATATAAGGGAATACATTTATTTTGTGAAAATTTTATTAAAATTACAAGGCCACAGATATAGAGCGTTTTTTAAGAATAATAAAAATAGCACACTTTAAAAGTATAGTCCATATATATAATATGCATTACTAATTGTATAACGATGTGGCAACGCTTAAAAAATATAGTCTATACTATCTACGAGTACTCTTTATGAGCGTTGCCAAAATTAGTGTAGCGAAATGGTAAAAACTAAGGATTCGCTTTAAAAGCGTAGCCCAAAATGTTTTATAGTGTGGCCTTAGCCCTGAAGCAGTGTAGTGACTTCATTAGGAACTCGGTATGGACACTATAGATTTTAGTAATATCTTTTGCGTTGACTATTTCCCATGCAACCTTTATTTACTTGCTGAAATGAGTTTTTGTTCATATCTTTATTTATTTGTCATTGTGTTCATAGATGATATAAAGTATAAGTATAGCCATAGAGAATGAGTGATCATCTACAACATTTGACGATTGTGCTCTTGACTTTAAGAGATAAACATCTTTCTGCAAAATTCTGAAAGTGCAATTTTTGTTTGGGGAACATGGTGTTAAAGGATGCATCATGGTAGATCTGGTGAAGATTAATGCTTTTTGTTATTGGGATAGTCCAACATTAGTTAAAATTTTTGGATCTTCATAGGTTAGGTAGGCTACTACAAGCAATTTGTGGAGGGGTTCTCCACTATCGTAACACCTCTGATTCAAAAAGGTAGAAATTATAGGTTTTAAGGATCTGGTTCAAGTTCCACCGCAGCCAGCCACGACCTGTGGACTGGCACATAGTCTATAAGTCAGTTCTATGGATCATTAGTCCATGCAAAAAAATTTGTAAGGATCCATTCCTTTCCTATGGTTCATGAAGTATGTCTATGTACCAATATACTAGTCATAGGTCGGTTTCATAGGTGAAACCCGGACATTAAGAAGTTAGGAATGAAAAGTGTGACCCACGATTGGGCATGGACTGCCTGTTGGTGGACCCAAAAACCAAACATGGGTCCATCATCGGGGTCCTTTTTTAGACTCTCTAAAATCCAATAGTAGTCAACTAGTAGGGTTTGTGTCTTCACCAATAAACAAAGGTCGTGCAGTCTTATGCTTATCGTGACCAATGACACTAACTAGGGTTAAGTGTCTACAATCATCGATAATATGGTAACCCAACCGAGGGTTCAGGTCGTGTCCCAAAGGAGCAGTTTCGAGAATATGTAATTAATTAGAATTCCATTCTAATTAGTCATGCGAATAGATTTACGAATATAGACATTATATAGTAAAGGGGGTAACACTAAAGTGTCAAATGTCAATATAGGGATTTGTCACATATAATGGAAAAACGATAAAAAAATTAAGGAATTCAAGTATGAGAAGGAAATTCTCGGGATGTGACCACAATTCAAGTTAATATTGATTATTTGGTACATGCATTAGATAGAAAATTTGTAAAAAATAGTGCATGGCTAAGATTTAATTGGAAACAAGTTCTCTCTCAAGGACATACCTTGTTTAAATGGGATCCTCTCAGACACCCATTTGTCGCATGCATTCCACCCTAATCCTTACCCCAGTAACTCTCTTGATCTAACTTTTATGATATTGGACTAGGGCTCACCCTCTTGGAATGAACATTATGTAAACCCACTTATTAGGCCATCAATATAGCGGTAATGGTTTCGCGACTTCTCTATCGAGCAAGCAAAAAACACATGGGTGAACTTGTATTTGCAATTACAAATTAGTAAGATTAAAGAAACACCACTAGACGAAATCAGCATTAAACTACATATAAGCTATAAAAAAGAAAAAACCTAAAATATTAAAACTCATATTTGCTAAATCACACCACAAGAATAGAGTTGCTAGACACCAATAAATAAATAAGAAAATATACCTTCATTAATATACCTTCAATGATGTTCAAATAAAATGTTTATAGATAAATAGGTCTTAATTTAAGAAAATGTAGAGAAATCAAGAATACCCACTTCAAATATGGGTAAGATGTTGAGTTGTTGAGTGTTCTTGAGGTGTATCATTCATTATATGTTGGTGGGCACAATAGTGGTAGTCAGACCGCACATAAGATTTAAACAATAGCGGTTCATGATAAAAAAGTTGAGGAAACTAGACTCAAGAGGAAGAATAAGGATTTTAAGAGGGCCAAGTCATATGAGGGTGGTTCTTCAAAGGATAGGCTTGAAATTAAACACAAGACTAGCTTCAAGAAAAGGGTTTCCAACAAAGTTCCTTACAATTTTACAAAAAAAATATGGTGTATAACCCTATGTACCAAAAGGGAAGAAGCGGGAATTCACCTATGAAGAAGCCTACTTGAGCCAATTATAGTAAAAAGCATTGGGATGATTGTCTAGGTGGTACAAGAATTTCTTTGGGTGTAGCAAGAGTGAACATAAGGTTAGTGATTGTCCTAATGTGAGAAATGAATAGAAGGGGAGTTTTCGAGCTCAAGCAAGCGATCCTAGTTGCGTTACTTCAAAGAGGAACAACTTTTATTCTCTTCGCTCTAAGGTTGAGAAAGAGGAATATCATAATGTGGTAACTCGTTTATTACAAGTCTTTTCGATTGATATTTATGAGTTTCTTGACCCAGGTGCTACTTTATTATTTGTAACACCTGTAGTAGATATAACATTTTATGTTGTACCCGATGTGTTGATTGAACCTTTTTTGTTGCTACACCGGTGGGTGACTTCGTTTTGGCAAGAAGAGTCTTCAGAATTTGTTATATATCTTTGCCAATAGAGTTACACGGGTGGATATTGTTGAACATGATTTTTTTGATTTTGATGTAATTTTGGCAATGAATTGTTTGCATGCTTGTCGAACAAGAGTGATTAAGTTCAATTTTCCTAATGAACTCGTGTTAGAGTGGAAAAGGTGTAACTCAATTCCTAGAGGTCGAATAATTTATTGTCGGAAATCTTATAAATTGATCTTCAAGGGATGTTTTTACCATATTGAAAAATCAAATATCATGAATCCGACCTTGTTTCCTACAGAGTCTGTTCCTATAATGAAGGAATTTACAAAAGTCTTTCCCGATGAATTTACCTGAATTCCACTGGATCGGGAAATAGACTTTTGTAGCTACTTTTTACCGGATAAGAACCCCATTCAATCCCTCCATACCGGATGGTTCTGCGGAGTTGTAAGAGTTAAAGTTTCAACTAAATGATTTATTAGATAAGGTGTTTATTGAAACTAGTATTCCGCCATGGCGAACTCCGATGTTGTGTTAAGAAGATGGATGAGTCACTGAGGATGTGTAATGATCATCGTCACCCAATAAGGTCACCATTAACAACAAGTATCCTCTCCCTCAAATTGACCACGTTTTTATCAAATGAAATCGGCAAGCTACATTTCTAAGATTTACATGAGGTCGAGGTATCACGAACATAGTGTGACATGTGAGGATGTACCTAAAATGGCTTTTCGAACTAGCTATATGCACTTTGAGTTCCTAGTAATGTCGTTTGGTCTCACGAATGCCTCGGCGGCTTTTATGGACCTTATGAGTAGGGTGTTCCGGAATAACTTGGGTTCATTTTTGATGATCTTTATTGACAATATCTTTGTATATTCGTAGAATGAGAGCGAGCATTTGGACCATTTGAGGGAGGTATTACAAGTCCATAGGCAAGACCAACTATTTGCAAAGAATAGTAAGTGTGAGTTTTAGCATAGATAGGTGGAGTTTCTATGTCATATTATCAAAAGTGAGGGTATAGAGGTTAATCCCAAGAAAACCGCGGAGGTTAACAATTGCCCTAGACCATTGACTCCAACAAACATTAGAAGTTTCACGGGTTTAGCCGGTCACTATAGGATGTTGGTGGATGGGTTTGTGTTCGTTCTTCTACTTTGATTACCTTAACCCAAAAGAGTTTTTAATTTGAGTGTTTGAAGGCATGTTTAAAAAGATTCCAAATTTTAAAAGATAGTCTTATCCCGGCTTCTATGTTGACCTTACTAGAGAGTACCAATGGTTTTGTTGTATATTGTGAGGATTACCGAGTGGGTTTATGTTATGTCCTTATGAAACATGGGAAGGTTGTAGCCTATTCCTCTATAAAGCTCAAGGTGCTTTAGAAGAATCATCCAATTCATGATCTTGAATTAGCGGGTGTACTATTTACTTAGAAAATATGGAGGCATTACTTGTATGTTGTTCATGTGATTGTGTACCGACCATAAGGTTATTTTATATGTGTTCACTCAAAAGGATTTTAATCTCCGACAAAGAAGATGGTAGGTTATTCAAAGATTGCAACATGAGTGTTCTCTAGAACCACTGCAAGGCCAATGTTGTTGAGAATTCTCAAAGCCATATGACCATGGGTAGTCTGTCACATGTGGAAGAGGCTTAGAAAGACCTAGTAAAAGTGTTCATAGGTTTGCTAGGATGGGTATTCGGTTGGTAGATTCCCCAAATGGTGGTTTTATGGTTCATAATAAATATCAATCTTCATTATTGGTTGAGGTGAAGTCTACGCAACATCTTCATCCAATATGGATGGAGTTAAAGAAATCGGTACATTGAAAGTTCAGTGATTCATTCTCCAATGGCGGTATGGTTTTCTTAGGTACGAAGTTAATTTCTGTCTATCGGATGTAGATAATTTGAGGGGAATGATCTTACAAGAAGCTCATGGATCCCAATAATCTATTCAAATTGGTTCCACAAAAATATATCGTGAACTTAGAAAGGTATATTGGTTGGATGGTTTAAAAAGGGACAAATCCGAGTTTGTATCCATGTGTCCAAATATCCAACAAGTTAAAGTCGATCATCTAAATCTTAGTCATCTAATTCAAGAAATGGGTTTTCCTACATGGAAGTGGGAAGAATAATATGAATTTTGTTGTTAGGTTAGCCTCAAATCTTGAGGGATAATGGCTCGGTTTGTGCTATTATGTATTGATTAACGAAAATCGGGCACTTTATCCCCATCAAGTCTACTTATTTCAGGTCTACTTATTCGGTAGAGGATTATACAATGAGATACATAGATGAGATAGTAAGTTTTTCATTTGATCCCTTTGATAATCATATCAGATAAAGGTGCTCAATTGACTTCTCATTGTTGATAGTCTGTTCAAAAAGGGTGGGGTACTCAAGTGAAGCTTAGCCCCAATTTTATTAACCAAATGGATGGTCAAGGAGAGTGAACTATTCAAACCCTAAAATATATGTTAAGAGCTTATGTGATTTATTTCAAAGGAAATTTTGACAATCACCTGACGTTGATAGTGTTCTCTATATGAATAGTTATCATTCGAGTATTTGAATGGCTCTATTTGAAGCACTCTATGGTAGACGATGTATATCTCTTGTTGGGTTGTTTTACGTTGGCGAGTCATAAATCCTTGGTCCTGAAATAATCTAAGATGCTTTGTAGAAGGTTCGGGTGATAAGGTATAGGTTGAAACATCCTATAGTTAGAACAAATCCTATGCCGATAATAGTTGAAGAGGCCTTGAATTTGAAGTTGGTGGTAATTTTGTATTTCATGATTTCACCTATGAAAGGGGTGATGAGATTATCCATAAATGGTAAGATAGGTTCCGGTATGTGGGTCCCTATGCGGTTTTGCAATGGGTCGGGAAAAGTTGAATATGATCTGTTGAGGCTACCTAGTGAACTAACATCGGTTCATCCACAATTTCATGTGTCCATTATTAAGAAGTGTATTGACAATCTTGTGTCCATTATCCTTATTGAAGGGTTGGGTGTAGATGAGATCTTTCATACAAAGAGGTTCCGGTGTAAACCTTAGATCGCCAAGTCAAGAAATTGAGAAACCAAGAGGTAGCCTCCATAAACGTCCTATGGACAAACCACCTAGTTGAGGGAGCAACATGGGAGAGTGAGGACGACATGAAGTCCCTTTACCCAAGTTACTATAAATATTGAAAAATAATAAATAAATATGAATTTGGTTTATTCACTAAGTATGTGTATATTTTTGTAAGGGTTTATGTTAAAATGAGTTTTCATAAAAAATTTTTTTTTTTAACTTGCAATAAAGTAAATATATATTTTGTATTCTTGGGATATTTGGTCTTTTGATGTTTTTTTGGAGAAGAATAGCAGTAAACTCTTTGATGTCATATTGAACACATTTTGATGTTTATAAGGTAGTTCCTCATAATCTGTTAGAACTGTTGAGTTGTTATGTGTTTTTAGTTCTAGTTGCACTGTGTAATGCCATGAGTATATTTTTAACGGAGTATAATATTAATCCTATGAGTTATGACTCGCGATTATATTGTGTTGTTGGTTGTTCAGCTACTACTAGGTCTATTCTCTCCCTACAGAAAGATTTAAGTGTCATTATGGGACGAATGTTCCTAAGGAGGGATAATGTAACACTCCGAAAGTCAAAGACTTAGTCTAGAGACTCACATGATGAACTATACTCTAAAACACTGTTGGTAATCATAAATTAATTTGTTGAAACAATTTAGGAAGAATTAGAGCCTAAATGTCAAGGGACGACCAAGACAACCGGAAACTCGTGCAATTGAACTAGTAAAACGTCGTTTTACGATTTGTGAATGTTTTGAAGTTTCGTATAAAGTGTAAAACTTGTATAAATACTTTAAATAGGTAAAAATATGGATATTGGGTAAAAAATTTCAAGGTACGACCAGCCAAGGACTGCCCTAGGAGTCATTGAAGGGACCACACCCTTGGCAAAGCATGGTGCCCAAGGCAGCAGCAATTTATACCTAGTTGAAATGTGTCCGTCCATCACGGACATGGTCTTTTAAGAGCCAATAGTCTTTTTCTCTTTCTAGAAAACATAAAAGACTCCATTTTCAAAAAAATTTATTTAGAAAATCTTGCGAGAACAGCTCTGCTTCGCGAACTTGTTTCTCGACTAATATCTAGAATTTTAAATTAATTTTTTTATTTCACTAAAAGGTCAAATTAAGTAACGGTTCTTTTGGGTATTTTATAGGAGGGTTATATATTTATTTTTAAAAAGTTTTTCTTTTCATTCACTCACTCAAATAAAATCTCTAAAATCAAAACCCAAAAGCTCGACCTCTCTCTACTTTCTCTCTCTATTCAACCTCCATTGATGGAACCAAGAATCTTGAAGAAGAAGACTAAATTATTTTTTTTCTAACGAAATTTCGTTGATTAAATATCTATAAGGTATGGAATCTTCACTCTTGGTCTCCGTTACCCAAGAGGTCCATTCAAAGTTGATTTCTAAATCACCCAATTCCAACGATTTTCCTCTGCAGATAGGTTTTCTTCTGAACATTAAATTGACGAATAATTGAGATTAAATCTGCCTAAATAAGTGTAAATTTTACAGAAATTGATGTTGATTAATGGTTATTTTGTTTGATTCATGTCTTTTCCCAGATTTCCTCAAATCTTGGATATTGCTTGTGAGTTGATTGGAATTGATACATGTACTAATTGCTAGACTTGTTTTGACTATTCTATTTCATTCATGTTATTTATATGGTCATTTACAGTTACGATTGGATCTTTTTATTGGAGAATTCATGATTTAACCCTTTATCTTAATCCTAGTTATTATTTTGACTTATAGATGATAAGGATTGGTTGAATTGGTTATGTTACTATTTAATTTACTATATTATGATGTGATGAGTGGCTCATTATTTAATGTGATGGATTGAGGGTAACATCTTTAATAAGATCTTGGAAGCTATTTGGTAAGACGTTTACGATTATGAGTTATTTACTTTTATAATGATGAACTATATTTGGTGGTGTGTTGTGCAATTTAGGTACTATATGTGATTAAAGTAGTATAATGTGACATGATAACAATGATGGCATGATATGATTACGTTGAATGTGAGATCATTATGAGGCTATGATAAAGCAAGTCTGAATGTGGTTGGTCTTGTCTACCTTAGATGATAAGCTAATGATATGTTGATCCCACTAATGGTAATTTGTGATTAAAGGAATACTTCATCCTATGCCAAATGAGCTACATTTTATTATAAACAAGGGGTTAGTCTCGTATGACCTATATTAAGCTATGATTGAATAAGAATAACTTAATGGCTTTTCAAAAGGGGACTGTAGCTTAGCACCAAGTGAACTAGTTATGAGAATGGTCCCTTACAAATGTGGAAAGGTAGGTTCACAATTGATCTGATAAGATGGAGATTACAATGCAATTATGAATAAAGAGGGTCTCTAGTATGTCTCTTAGTTTTTGAACAATGTTGCCCCCATAGGAATACTATCTAGTGGATCCATCTAGATTACTATGTTAGAATTTTGGGCTACCTTGGAATGTTGGCCACCTTCTTTTAGAGTAGGGTTTGTGAACCATATTTCATATTTAGCTCTCATGGTCTATGTTGGTCAAGGCAACTGTTCCCGAAAGTAAAATTTAAGAACTAAAGAGAACTCTAACTAAGGTTACTTAAGGGGTTATTATTAGTGAAGGTAGGGTTATGGGACTCTACCTATACAATGCATTAGTTGTCCTGGAGGGAAGTCCTAGTAAGTTGTTGTTATGCTTGTATTATGTAAATGATATGCATGTGTTGACTTCTCATGTTGGTGGTCCTATATGATGTTTGTTTCACTTAGGAACATATTATTTGTCAATATTTATATATATATAATCTATATATATATAATATATATATATATATATATGATAATGACTAATCATGATGCTATGTTATAAGATGTTTGGCTTTACATATCATCTTTCTACTTGTTAATTTATTATGTGGGGTTATGGAACTTCACATGAACATTGTACTTATATGCTTTGGATAGGATTGTTAGTAAGGGTCGTATAAGTCATGATTATATGAACTCTTGTACACATTTTTTTCTATTATTTTTTGTTGGAGTTTCTTTGGTTATATGATATAGATATGCTACTATTCATGTTGATGTGAAGTTATGTTGGTAATGGCCATGTTGATTTGACTTTATTGGCAATATGTCTTGTATGGCATATGGAATTTTCTTAATAAGTACGTGATCATTGGCTTGCATGTTTTCTTATTTGTGCATTAAGGCTTTCAAAAGGGACTCAACATGACTTTAAACAAAATGTCCCTTTGAGAATGATTTTATAGATTATATGTGCATATGTTTGCATAGGTAGTACAAGTGGATGTAGTAACCCATATTCTTTCCCTTTTCCCAATCAATGTATGTTTGGGCCATTGAGATATCAAGTTCAATTGAAAGAACACTTTTACATATTTCCAATGTTGATTGGTGAGTGTTCAAAGTTCGAGATGGTGCACTCTATCAAGACTAGTCGGATTTTCTATAGATTAAATACATTTTATTGTCCTATTATTAAAGATATTGTTTTAAACCTTATGTGGCGATTAAGGATTTTTATAAGGGATATACCTTAATGTTCTAATTCATTTTATATTTTTTTAATGTGAGATGGTATTGTTAGACTAAATCCTTATATCTTGATTGTATTGTCTAAACGAGAATCCTATCTAACCTTCATATGGGAGAAGTCTAACTAAACTCCTTATATATTACATGAGAGGTCTATGTATACCTCATATGTAAAAAGTTTTATTTTTTCATCAATTTAACCTATAATATGTTATGAATAATGTCAAGAGGCTTGTCTAAGCCTCTAAGAGGACGACGATGCCAGTTAAATATACGGGGTGCTACTCGGTCGTGACAACAACATGGGAGATCGAGGCCGACATGATGTCCCGACGTCCTAATCTTTTTCCTAATTAATGTTAGTAGTTCCTATTAATAATGAAAATAATAAATAAATATGAATTTGACTTATTTTCTAAGTATGTGCATAATTTTGTGAAGGTCTAGGTCAAAATGAGTTTTCATGAAAAAGACTCTTTTGTTGAACTTATTCTAATGTGAAATATATATTTTTTTTTCTTGAGATTTTTTATATTTTTACATTGTCTTGAGAAGAAAATAATGGTAACTGTTTGGTATTATTTTTACCTCACGTTGATGTTGAGAATGTAATGACTCATTTTGTTTTGTGAAAAGTTGAGCTCTTATATGTTGCGACTTGTGATTTGAGATTCTATGTTAATGCCATGTTTATGTGTAGAATGGAGTTATGAATAACTACGTATGGTTTTATTTATTTTTTGGTGGGATGCTGTTATCAACTCTATCAATTCCGCTTCAAAAAGATTTTTGTGGCATTCAGGAAACAATGTTCCTAAAGGGAAGATAACGTAGAACCTCGAAAGTTCATAACTTAGTCTAGAGAGCACATGATGAACGAAGACTTGAAACACTGTTTCTAAATGTAAAATAATGTATTGAAATCATATAGGACTCAGAATGTCAAGAAACGACCATTACATCTGCGAGAATTGTTAAATATGTTCTAGTGTGTATTAGCATGTTTCATGGGGTTTTAAGAGCCAGAATTTAATGAAATTTTGTGCAAAAGTATTTAATATATAGATGAGCGTCTTTAGGATCGTGACGTCCAAGTACGAGTCCAACAGGAAAACCTTAATGTTCCTTTGAGAGGACGCTTTAGTTTTGACCAAAAACTATCAAATTGGATAGTGTGCATCCAAGATCCGAAAGACGAGTCGTTGTTTGTTTTGACGCTCCATTGATCGTACCCTTTGTTGACATATCGTCAATTCTCCAAAAATGCCAAAAGTTGGCCTCTATATAAAAAATCATGACAGCTAGTACGAGTCATCTGTAACATTTCAAAAATCCAAGACTTGTCGTAGAGTCTAACATCAGGGTCTTGGGGTCTAGAACTTCTTTTAGGACTATTGCAATTAATATAAGTAATTTAGGAGGTTTAGAAACCAAAACGTCAAAGAACGTCCATGACGTTTGGAAATTTTGTTCAAAGACGTACAAGCGCGCCTTAGCCTATTTGACTAGCTTTTAGGAGTTGGAAATTCATGAAATTAGGTTGAAGGATCTATAACATGTATTTATGGTGATTATATGTCGAATCCTCTATGAACTACTCCGAAAGGACTAACCAAGAGTCCTTGAATAGGACCCTAACACGTAGGAGGCAACACTACATGGGCAGTGTGCCACCTCGAAAGCTAAGGAATAGCTCGAGTTTGGATTGACAGAGCGTCGATGACAATAGTCATACAACACATAGACAATATTGGGAAGCCCTCGCCTACACAAGTCTCCTACCAAAACGATGAGTGTACATGATGAAGGGGGGCCAAATTGTCGACTTATAGACTACCCGTCGTTCGGGGTCTCGTCTTTGAGGGTCAAAGTTCGAATACGTTTTTAACGTTGTTAATTTGATTAGTTAAGAGGTTAGGTGTTTAAGGGAGTAAAATTAAGTTAATTAACCTCCCAGATAATGACACCAATCGTCATTAGTCTAAACACAACTCACAAAAAAAACTCTCTTCTTCTTCTTCTCTTCTTTCTCTGTCAATTGGAAGACAAAATTGAAGACAAGCTAGGGGGAGGTTTTGGGTGTTGTAAAGGGACAATTTCACCATCAAATATACAAAAAATTTTAAGGTATGAGATCTAATCCACCTTTGAGAATTCTCTCCTCAAAGCAAACCTTCAAAGTATTTCTACTTGAGTTTTCAATTGGGTTTCATCCAATTATGAGTTTGATGTTTCGAAAAAAGTTGTTTATATTTATTTAGAATATAATGAATATATTAACATGTAATTTAACTTTATTATGATAATTTGTGATGATTTTGTCTAAATTGTAGAATATGATCCTTAACCCTTAACCTTAGGATTGATCTTGATGTAAGTTACATTGTGATTGATTCATTTGACTTGATTATTTATTAAATCACTATTAGATTATGTTGTTACACTAATCATGAACAAATTAGGATGATTCATAGTCTTTCATATTAGTTCTTGAGAAGTGATCTAGCTTATGAGGATTGACCTACGTATCTTGTCTTAAACTTTGGTTTAATCTTGAATTGTTGTGTAATGACTCTTCTACCTTGTTATCTTCTTGATTATTGAATTTTGATGTGGTAAATCTAAATTTGATATAATTTAGTGTTTATGGTAAGGCCTATATGATTAACTATGAAGGAGACTTGGTAAGTTTTCTGATCTCTATCTTTACATCCAATTTTAACTAATTATGGTTAAGTCTAGATGTTATATTGCAGTAAGCCTTGTACGGATTGAGAGGGTGGTATGATGTAAAATTTAAATATCTTGAATATGTTTTGAGGTTGATCAAGGTGTATTTGTCATAACGATGCTGATGACTATAAATGTGCATTATTATTTTATGAAATCCTTATGTGCTAACCTCACTTATATGAATTTTAATGGAAGGACTTGTACCTATAGATTTCTTATTGAGTTATTAATGATGATGTCCATACAAGGGGTAGACCCTATGACCCAATCTAAGTTATGATTGATAATTAAAGTCTTAAAGACATTTAAAAAAGTGACTCTAGCTCAGCACTGAGTAAACTAGATTGAGGAGTGTCCCTTCTTACATAGGGAAGGTAGGAGCACTAAAGTGCTCTTGAGATTGGAGACTATAACGCATGGATCAGGAATAGGGTCCCAAATATATCTCCTAGTTCTTCAACTATTTTGCCCCGATATGAATACAAGATAGTGGATCCACGTAGTTGCTATGATTTATGTTTTTGCACTACCTTGACAAGTAGTCCATATTCTTTCGGCGTAGGGTTTTATGACACCGGATTCCACACTAGCTCATGTGGTCTATGTCGGTTAGGGAAAGACGTTCCCTAAAAAGGTAAAAAGAATTAAAGGGTTGAACTCTAACTAGGATAAACTAAGAGTTCTAGCTTAGTCTAGGGAGGGGTATGAGACTCTACCTAAGCAATGGACTACTGAGCCTTAAGGGAGTCTAAGGAGGTTGTTCTTATGTATATTCATGTTTATGATGATATATGACATGTATATGATTAAATTGCACATTTTTGATACTATATGTTTATTAGTTCACTTATGAGTATGTGTACGGTTATATTGTTAAAGTAATATTAAATGTATTTCTAAATGTCATGTTATGTGAAGTAGTGTGTTAGTCATGATTCTTGTTGGGTTGCTTGATTGAGTATTGGTATGGAGCTTTTATTGTTCAATGTATTTATCATTTAATATGGGCTCATGTGTAATTGTCTTACTTTGTTATAATTAAATGTACTTGTATTTATTATTATTGTTAAATATGACTCGGTGAAGGAATTAATTGAGTATGTGTCTATCTACATGATATGAAGGCTTGACATGACTAGACTTGTAAGTTTTAGTATGGTGAGAAGCATGCCTATGACTTAATAATTATGAAATGTTGGTTGGTATTGTTTTGTTTGATGTCCATAATGGTTTTTAAAGGAACATGCATACTTTATGAAATGTCCCTTTTTTCCATGATTTGATCCTATATGAGCATATGATGTCATACGTAGTACAAGTGATGTACTAACCCCATTTTCTTCCTTTTTCCCAAACGTTTTAGGTTACGGTCATTGAAGGCTCATTCAACATGCCTTGAGGAAGACTTGGATAATCTTTACCATCCAAGTGGGTAGGTCCTCACTTTCCAAAGGCCATGCCAATATCTATCTCATGAAGTTGGTTAGTTTCTAAGAATCTTATGTTCATTCTATTTTCATTTGATTACAATTTTTATAAGACTATATGTGTCTTCTTTAATTTGATGTAGGTCTATGCCCAAAATTTCTATGATCATTATATAGTATGACATGACAAGATCTTCGAGACTCTTTTCTAACATATAAATATATATATATATAAGATATATATATATATATATATATATATATATTATTTATATATATATAATGTGCAATAAATAGAAAGGCTGTGTATGTTTCTTATACTAAGGGTCATGTATACTCAATATGAAATATATTATCTTTATGTGAGGTCTACGTAACCACTAAGTAGATGAAATGAAAAGTTTTAATTTTTCCGCATTTTGACCCATGAATGTGATGATGTAAAATAAGAGACAAGTCATAGTTATGAATGAGGAAGACAATGACGTCTTCGTCAAGGGGGTAAACCCGGAAGTGACAAACTTGGTATCAGAGCATTAGGTTGATTATCATTGAGTTATGTTCCTATCTGTACCACATCTATGTATGTAGCTTTCTATTCAAAATTGTCTTGCATACCACACTTATGAATATGAATCTATGTGTACTTACGAATCACTCCTTTTCTTGGAAATATTATATTGTGCCGTTGAGTACACTTATGGCATTATAGTGAATCTAATCCTATTTTTGAACTTATTGGAAGAATGAATACTCGAAGGAAAGTGACACAAAGACTTGAAGAGGAAATTTCCAATGTGGGAGATCCTCCCCGTGGTGAGCAAGTTTCTCCAATCGAAAAAGATTCTAATATGGAACAAGATTCGTTCAATCCCTCCACCCTTGATGGATGGATATTAAGTTGTCCACTATGGGCTATACCACCCCATTCGGGCTACCCATACAGGCTTTGACATTTTAAGGGTCAGGCCGGGCAAGCCCATTATTAGCGTGGGCCAAAAAAATGGTCAGCCCAATCAACAAGTACGTGGACTACAGGACTGACGGGCCAGTCACTTTTTTTAAAAAATTATATATTTTAATAATTATTAAATTAAATTTTAAATTATAATTTAAATATTATCATAAATATTGACAAAACAATATTACATGATGTTAATGTTAGTACTAGTTAATTCAAATCAAAATAAAATTATTTTTATAATATTTAGTAGGGATAATTTCAGAGACCTCCATGTTTCGCTCTATACACTCACTTCTCCTTTGACTTACGATATTTCGTCTACCTCTCTTATTTTCATTTACTTGTGACCATTCTTTAAACCTATTTAAAATAAATATAAATTATTATTGATTTGACAATTATACTCTTTTTTATAATAAATTTTCTTCTTATTAATAAATATTATATAAAAAACAAACTCATTTAACAAATAATTTAAAAATAAATTAACATAAAGACTTATTTTTAATCTAACAAAGATCAAAGTCTTCAACTAAGTTGACCACATTATCACCACATAATAACTCTATCTCTATTTAACCTTTACCAATTTATGTAAATTTTTCCCCAAATTAATCCATCATTTTCAGGCAACAATTTCATCACATAGAAGACAAAATTGAGCTTCCCAAGAGAAATTCGATAAGAACGATAAGATTTTGTTCTAGTTAATCATTTACACAAGCGAAGAGGAAACATGATCCAAAGAATAAAGATAAATCATTGAAAATTACATCTAAACATTCATATATAATGGTAAATTTGTCAAATCTAAATTAATTTATATTTATTTAAATAGGTTTAAAGAATGGCTACAAGAAACAAAATAAGAGAGGTAAACGTAATATCGTAAACCATAGGGAAGGTGAGTGTTATAGGGAAAAGTCTGGAGGGAGGTCTCTGAAATAATATCTATTTATTATGTTTTTTTTTCATGTAGAAGTATAAATAAATAAATATAAATAATAACATAATTATTTCGAATTTGGACTCTCTATTTAATTACTATTGGTCCACGAGCCGACCCTACCTATATTTCTCAAGCCAATCAAATCAACACGCTTATTAAGGCAGGGCTAAAAAAACCTTTTGTCAATTGGGTTTCAAAAATCATAGCCCAACCTTATTAAATCTCGGGAAAGACTAGGCCGGCCCAACTGTCTTAGCCATATTGACGGCTATAATGGAGACATAACGGCTTCCCTCATCAAATTGGCTCAAGCCACAACTGTTCAATCTCAATCTATGACGACTTAAGCCAACAGGGAGGTTGTACCCCGTCATCACCAACAAATTACTACTCTGGCTTCCTGTCTAAGGAAATTCACTTGAATAAACCCTACTACCTTGTATAGGTCTATGTTTGAGATAATCCCCAAGAATTCACCAATGAAGTCTATAATTTACTTTTTGCAATGGGTTGTCCATAAGTGAGAAGGACGAGTTTACCACTTTGAAAGTGAAGGACGTGGCTTAGCCAAGGTTTGTTCAATGGAGGGATAATCGGCCATTGAGGGGTGGTCCGTTGACTTGGAAGATTTTTATGAAGTGGTTTTATATATCTGTTCTTTCCTAGGGAGAAGAGGGAGGCTAAAGTGGTAGAGTTCATCAACCTTTTCTAAGTAGGTATGTGTGATCATGAATACTCTTTTAAATTCACTTAATTGTCGAAATATATTCCTTCTTTGATTTCCGATCCAGGAGATGAAAGGTGTCGCTTTCTGACAGGGGTGTCGGATGATTAGAAATAGGAGTGTCATTCGGTTATTTTACGTGATAATATGAACATCTTATGGTGCATGCAAGCATATGTAAGAGGTAAGCGCTAGGTGGAAGAGTAGAGTACTAAGAGGGCAAGATCTTTTGATGGATGTTCTTCAAATAATAGGCTGGAGATACATGACAAGCCTTGGATTAATAAGAGGGTCTAAAGTAATGTTCCTTCAATGTTCCCAAAGGCTAGTGGTTATTGGGTGTCTAACCCTATGATGAAGAAGGGAAAATGTACAAATTCAAAAAGCAAGAAGCCAACTTGTGGAAAGTGTGGCAAGAAGCACAATGGTGATTTTTTTAAGAGGACGGACATATGTTTTTACTGTGGTAAAAGGGGGCACATGGTTAGGTATTTCCCTTGTGTGAGGGGTAAATACAAGGGTAGTTGTCAAGCTCAAGCAAGTGGTTCAAATGGAGCTCCAAAGAAGGACCGCTTTTGTGCTCTCCTTTCTAGGATTAGCAAGAGACTTCCCCCAACATAGTGACCAGTATGTTCAATTTTTTCTCTATTGATATATATGCCTTACATTATCTTGGTGCTACCTTGTAATTTTATACACCTCTTGTAGATAAAAAGTTTGAAATTTTACCCGATATTTTTCATGAACACTTTATAGTGTCTACTCCAATTGGTGAGTCAGTAGTTGAAAAAAGGGTGTATAGAAGTTGTTCTATAATGTTGACCAACAGAGTTTCTTCTTTTGAACTAATAGGACACGATATGTTTGAAGAAGGACATAGCGGAGTTTGTCTCTACGTGATGGAATTTCCAACAAGTAAAAGCTGAATATCAAATGTCTGTTTGCTTACTACAAGAAATCCAAGTTCCTACTTGGATGTGGGAAGACATCAATACGGATTCCGTAGTGGGTTTACCTCGTAATCAAAAGTCATATTATTTTATATGGGTAGTTATGGATAGGTTGACCAAGTCCACTTACTTTATTCTCGTCAAGTCTACTTATTTGGGAAAAGATTATGCGAAGATCTTCATCGATGAGATTGTGTGTAGCCATGGTATTCCGTTATCCAACATATCGGACTAGGGTGTAGTATTCACATTTAGATTTTTGAGGTCATTAGAAAAAGGGTTTGGTACTAAGGTGGAGTTAATTACCGCTTTTTATCCCGAAATGGATGGTCAAGCGGAACACACTATTCAAACCCTTCATGATATTCTTAGGGCTTGTATCATTGATTTCAATGGAAACATGATAAGCATTTGCCTTTGCTGGAGTTGTCTTATAATGATAGTTTTCATTCATCCATTTCCATGGCCCCCTATGAAGCCCTTTACGGTAGGAGGTGTAGGTAGAATTTGACGGTTTGAAGTGGGAGAGACTTCACTTCTTTGTACCAATTTTATTTATAAGACATTATAGAAATTTCATATCATAAGGAACCGGTTGGAAATGACCTGTAGTAAGAAAAAGTCTTATGCCAATCATAGGAAGGAGGAATTGGAGTTTGAAGGAAAATTTTATCTATAAAGGGGGTGGTTAGATTTGGCAAGAAAGCTTAACTGTGTCCTCATTATGTCGGTCCCTATAAAATATTGCCAAGAGTTTGTAAGGTTGCTTATGAATTGAAACCTCCTAATAAATTGGCTTCGGCTCATCCGGTTTTCTATGTTTCTAAGAATAAAAAGTGTGGCGGCGATCCCGAGTCCATTCTTCCTTGAGGGTCTTGGTGTCAAGGATAACCTCTCCTATGAGTAGTTTCCGGTTAAAATTCTTGATAGACAAGTAAAGGGGTTGAGGAATAAAGAGGTGTTTTTCCTAAAATTGTTATGGAATAATCACCTAGTTGAGGGTGCATCATGGGTGGCAAGACCAACATAAAGTCCCGTTACCATATTCTTTTTTGATAATTAAGGTTAGTCATTCTTTTTAATAATATAAACAATACTTGAAAATAAAGTTTTATGATTTTTTGTGAATTTTTGCAAAAATGTGCATTTATGTATTGCATTACAGCGAATTACAATAAGTTGGTGCTGAATACTTGAAATTTCTCCTTTTGGTTAGTTTGAGTTATGTTGAGCATTTTGATATGGTGAGTATTAGTGAAAAGTTATGTGACCTGTTGATAAGTTCAAGTTTGTGCTAATTTACTCATGTAATGTATGTTAAGCTCGTGTGTGTTGTTAAAAGGAAATGACTTATGATATAGTGTTTGATCCTTATGTATGGTAATTGAAGTTTTGAATGATATGATTTATGTTGTTGTGATATTATTGGTTGGTTGGGCTGCTTGTCTTGAGTCTATTCCTTTCTTCAAAAGAATTTTTGAGTCATTACAAGACGAATGTTCTTAAGGGGTGGGTAATGTAACATTTCAAAAATCAAAGACTTTTCGTAGAGCCTAACCTAGGTGTTTTGAGGTCTAGGTACTTTTTAGGACTAGAATAATGAATATAACTCATTTAAGAGGTTTAGAAACGAAAACTTCTAACCACGTCTATGACGTCTGGAAATTTTGTTCAAGGATGTACTAGCATGCCTTAGCCTATTTGACTAGCTATTAAGAGTCACAAATTCATGAAATCAGCTAGAAAGGTGTATAACATGTGTTTAAGGTGAATATTCGTCGAAACATCTGGGTACGACTCCCCAAGGACCAAACAAGAGCCCTTGAGGAGGACCCTAGAACGTAGGAAGCTTAAAGAGAGAAAGAGAGAAAATAAAGAAGAATAAAAAAGACAAACAAAGAACTTACAAAATAAAGGCTTTATTCCGTAATATATTTCATAATGTTTACATAGAAAGATAGCATTCAAGAAAAAAAATTTTTGGTGAATTTTCTGATGATCTGAGTAAAATTTTACATCGCTTTATAGGCAAGAGAGAGAAGATAAAGAGATAAGGAAATCCGTAAAGCTTTGTTTCTACTAGCTCTTCTATTTCCTCTGTGGCTTTTGCTTTTG
>JAKWJD010001415.1:0-83239 GCA_027705065.1 Solanum peruvianum | reverse complement strand
GGTGTTCATACTTTACTTGTTGACAATTTGGACATTTGGCAACAAAATCAACAATGTTGCGCTTCATTCTACTCAACCAAAAGTGTTGCTTTAGGTCACGGTACATCTTGGTTGCACCAGGGTGTATAGAATATCCGGAACTATGGGCCTCTGTAAGAATAGTGTGGATCAAATCATCAACATGGGGCACACATACCCTTCCCTTAATCCTCAAAATGCCTTCCTCATCCATTATGGCTTCTTTAGCCTCTCCTCTCAACACATATCCCGAATTCGACTTAGTTTCTCATCATCAAATTGTTTTCCCTTGATCTTGTCAAGAAAAGAAGATCTCGCCTCCACACAAGCCAAAAATCCTCCCTTCTCATTTACTTCTAGTCTCATAAAGTCATTAGCCAAGTTTTGGATTTCTCTAGCCAACGGGCGTCTAGAGACTTGTAAGTAGGCTAGACTTCCCATGCTTCCTGCCTTTCTACTTAAGGCGTCTGCTACAACATTAGCCTTTCCCGGATGATACAGAATAGTGATATCGTAGTCCTTCAGTAGTTCCATCTATCTCCTCTGTCTCAAATTCAAATCCTTTTGAGTAAAGACATACTGTAGGCTACGATGATTCGTATAGACCTCACACTTAACCCCATATAAATAGTGTCTCCATTGCTTTAATGCAAATACTACCGCGGCCAACTCCAAATCATGGGTCGGGTAATTGCGTTCGTGCACCTTTAGTTGCCTTGAAGCATAAGCAATCACATTATTCTCTTGCATTAGCACTGCACCCAACCCAGAATAGGATGCATCACAATAAACGATAAAGTTCTTACCCTCTACTGGCAAGGTAAGAATTGGTGCAGTGGTCAACAAGGTCTTGAGTTTTTGAAAGATTTCCTCACATTCATCCGACTATACAAATGGAACATTCTGCTTAGTCAAGTTCGTCAATTGTGAAGCAATGGAAGAGAATCCCTAGACAAATCGACGGTAATAGCTAGCTAAACCAACAAAGCTCATTATTTCTGACACATTAGTAGGTCTTACTCAATTCTTCACTGTCTCAATCTTAGAAAGATCCACCATCACTCCATCCTTAGAAACCAGGTGCCCCAAGAAGGACACTGAATCTAGCCAAAACTCACACTTGGAGAATTTGGTATAAAGCTTTTTCTTCCTCAAAAACTCTAATACCATTCTCAAATGCTCCTCATGTTCCTTCTTACTCTTTGAGTATATCAGTATGTCATCAATAAATACGATCACAAAGAGATCCAGATATGGCTTAAAAATCCCATTCATCAAGCTCATGAACGCAGCAGGGGCATTCGTAAGACCAAAAGACATCACTACAAATTCGTAATGCCCATACCTGGTTCGAAAAGCAGTCTTTGGCACATCCGTTGCCCGTATTTTCAATTGATGATAATCGGATCTCAAATCAATCTTAGAGAAGACACAAGCACCTTGTAACTGATCGAAAAAGTCATCAATGCGAGGAATGGGATACTTGTTCTTAATATTTACCTTGTTCAACTGCCGGTAGTCTATGCACATCCGAAAACTCCCATCCTTCTTCTTCACAAATAACACCGGAGCGCCCCAAGGGGATGCACTTGGTCTCATCACACAAGAATGGATCTAGTAGAGTCTTAAGGAACGGTAGGGGGACACCTTTACTTTTGTTTGAGAGGCTTTAAGACTTTAGGAAAATTCCATTCTTTCATTCTTTCTTTTGTGCTATTCACTCTATTTCGCAGATGGTTAGAACTAGAGCAACGACTGCACCAACACCTACACCGGCAAGACAAAATGCGTCTGAACCAACCACTGGGGCTGTAGCTCGTAGAGGAACAGTGGCGAGAGGCCGTGGAAGAGGTCGTGGGAGGACGTCCTCTAGAGGAAGAGGACAAACACATAGCCCATCTGGTACTAGGGCGGTGACTCCTCCACCAACTGAGGAAGTGGTAAGAGAGGGTGAGGAAGGGGAGAATGAGCAAGTGCAGAATGAGGCATTGCCACCCCAACCTACCCCATAGATGATCAATCAGGTTTTTGCTTATCTTAGCGGGTTATCTGATCAGGGCCAGACACCCCAGTGTTTTCTGCACCAGCACCTCAGGTTCCGGAGGTACAACATGCAGCCACTATGGCTCCCCGCATGGATGCCTCATTGGAAATAGGCACGTTTCCTCGTCTGACTACAGGGCCTATAATGACAAACGATCAGCATGAACTTTTCAGTAAGTTCTTGAAATTGAAACCTCCCGTCGTGGGGTCCGTCGCATCACCCAGTTTTTCCAAAAATAAAATCTGCTGCTCAAAACGACTAAACAGGTCGTTACACGTGTGCACGCCTATCTCTCTCTCTCTCTCTCTCTCTCTTATGTGTGTGTGTGAAAACCTTTCTCTCTAGCACACACGGCTTTCTCTTCCTCTCTTGCAGGAAAGCCTCTCTATCTCTTTTGTTTGCATGCCTCTCTGTCTCCGTATCTTTCTTTTCATCCAAACAACTGTATGTCAAAAATATTACATAGAATATGACAATAGAATTTGTATCATGCACAAATGTATTTGTACTCCATATCAATTGGATTTGTATTATGTATAAACTGTGTTTTCATATAATAAATTCAATTTGTGATACAAATCCAGTGAATCAATTATATTGTGATAAGACTTGATACAACAAATAAAATATGCATTCATCCTCTATGTAAAATTTGTTATGTATCAACTGTATTCAACAAATATATGTGAGAGATTTGTATTTTATATCAATTATATTTAGACAATTGTATTTGTGTTTTTGTATTAACTGTATTAGTATTTTGTATCAATTGTTTTTGTGATACAAAAAATACAATATGTATTCATCCTCTTTCCTCCCTCTTTTGATCTCACTCACCTCTCTCCTTCCTGTATTAATATCAATCATCTCTCTCCCTCCTCTCTCAGTCTCGCTCAGCTCTATCCTCGCTCTCTCATTCTCTATCGCCTCTCTCATCCTAACACGTAGCTAAAAAATATTTTCTTATGTAATTGTATTATTTTGGTACAAATTAGTTGTATCAGTCGTATTTTTAATACAACAAAATATAACACGTATTCAAACTCCCTCTTCTAGATAACGTGCACCTCTCTCCTCCCTCTTCTAGTCTTACTCACCGCTCTCCTCCCCCAAAAATGTGTTATAATTTGTCATTAAGGAAACTATACCTCTAGATCTCTAATTAGCTCTTAAATATAATCACTTTTTAAAAGCTTCCCACAATGAATTTAATTGAATAGAGGCCCAAACCGGCAAAAATTAAAATAAAAGAAGAGAACTAACAACTATATAAATATTTAGACCACAAAATAGGAAAGTTCTCGACCCCTTCCATTCCACTCCTATCTACTCTGATGTCGGCTTCTTGAAGGCTTCATAGATGACGCGTGTTCTTCTCAAACATCAAGGATTCTACAAATTGATGAGGTTTATAAAATTAATATAAAAGAAGAGAATTAACAACTATACAACTATTTAGACCAAAAATAGGGAAATTCTCGACCCCTTCCATTCTACTCCGATCTACTCTGATGTCGACTTCTTGAAGGCTTCATATATGATGCGTCTTTTTCTCAAACCTAAGGATTCTAAAGTTTGATCAGGTTCATATGAAGCTTTTGGTCTTAACTTCACTATTTCATATATCGCAATATCGAGGAATTTGCGTCACTTTGTAAGCGACATCTAATAAGCTCACAGATGCCATGAAATCAATTCCTTTAAGTACATCATCAGTTCAAAGATCATGAAATCTCTGTGGAATTCCTCCTTGCTTTCCCCTTTGACCTGTGCCAAACTCCACTTTTGTTGTTGCCAGGTGGAATGATTCATTCAACCTCGGTATGGTGTAGTTAGTTTGTAAAGGTATGAGTTTCTCTTGTAGTTGTTAATGAGTTCATAAACTAGATCTACTTTTATTGCTAGAATTTATTTATTTGCAAATTCTGTAATTTTTTAAATAATATTGTTCTAACAGATTTGTTCCTTTTATGTCTGCTAAAATTAAGTCTTTGATATATGTCTAAGATCGTTTCATAGCTCAAGATAAGCACTGTTTATATGTAAAACAATAATATAATAAATCATACAAAAAAAATTCTCCAACAATCTTGACAATTCACATCGTTTTGCTTTCTTTTTTTTTCTTCTTAAATCAATTAAAGATTTATTTGTTTATTCATATGACATTTTGAGTTTATTAAAGGTATAACAATTACTCATATTTTAAAAGAAACTTATAGGAAATAAAATAAAATCAGTATCCCCTATCTTTGTATTCATTGATGAAAATTGAGTCTTCATAAACACATTATGTGTTAGAATTCAAATTTAGTTCTATGCCTTTTTAAGATATTGATATTTGAAATTTATTTGCCAGTTATAAATCGATTACGAATGAATAAGTCCAATGACAAGAATAAAGTGTGTGCATCACGAAAATCTTCTTCTCATGGCTCGGACTCGAGACCTCTGGTTAATATTGCAAGGGATTTAAACGATCCCTTCACATGTGTTGCTGGTAAGATTTTATGTCTTAATTCACTAATGTTTCATCAATTAGACTTAAATACTTTTCCTTGCTTCTAAATCTTCTCTTCTTCTTCTATTTTTCTTGAGCTCTGCGTGTCAAATACATATAACACATCTGAATCAATAATCAATTTAACACACATGCATCTTAGCTTTGACAATTAAACATAAATGGTCAAATACACATTTATATCAATTATTAACCATAATTTATACATAGTTATACAAAGTATATAATTACATATACATTTTATAAAGGCCTTCTAAAATTGGGCTATTTCAATTTTAGCCATAGAAGAAATTTGACTACACCAACATATGTCTGCAACCCTTTATTAATTATTCTGGCCCAATCCAATTATCAAATTTACTTTTGAAGCATACAATTTATAATGCTTCATTAAAAACTTATATCCAAAAGTTACTCTCATCGAATGAAATTTCACTATTAAGGTCTTTCTACAACTATTATTGGATAATTATAATTACGATGAATAATAATTTTGATCCTTTTCATATTTCAATGAAAAATATAACATTAAATAAAATAAAATATATGTATGTGGTCTTCAAATATCTTATATTTAAATTATTATAATTACAATAATCATATTTCCTCAAATAAAGAATAGCATAAAAAAATTAACATATTACATGAATAATTCATTTAATTTGTGAAGATTGACAATTGGACGAAAAATCAAAAGTTCATAGTTCTATTAATTAAAATTTATTTGGGTTGATTTAGATATTGTAAGCATCAAAGTTAATATTCTTAACATGTTAAGGTCTAAAAATTAATCTTCTTTCTTCTTTCTTTATCTAGATCTTGAATTGGTCCTGTCCTAATCAAAACCTTAATATTCACATACTCAAGATATGATAATGCATCCATAAATACTTTTAGATGATAAAATTATTTTTTGTATATTGATACTGTTAAAATAAGCATTTAAATTATTAATGTAATTTAATTTTTTACAACATATTGTCTTTTTATATTTCTAATGACTGATTCCACTAATCATGAAATGCTTCAAACTATAAACATGTTTATGTAATCAATAATACAAATTCTTTAGAATCAAAAATTACTTTTTAACCTTTGAATTCATTATTGTTCTTCTTTTTGGGTTACTTATTTTGTATAAAAGAAAGGGAAAATGTACAAGTACCCCCTCAACCTATGCCCGAATTCTCAGAGACACACTTATACGATATTCAGGTCCTATTACCTCCTGAATTTATTTTATATATAATTTTCTACCCCTTTTCGGCCTACGTGGCACTATCTTGTGGGCCCAGTGTGTTGACATTTTTTTTCAAATTAGTGTCACGTAGGCCGAAAAGGGATAAAAAATTATTTAGAAAATAAATTCAGGGGGTAATAGGACCTTAGTATAATATAAATATGTCTTTTTAATTTTGGACATAATTTGAAGGGTACTTATGCATTTTCCCTAAAAGTAACAGGTGGCTAATTTGGTAGTTAGGATGCCTTGTAGAGTTTTGCTTCTTTATTTCAAAATATGACAAATTATTTATTGCTATTTTGTAACCTAATTTCTTATCCTCATTTAAGGCTTTTATTTCATATAATCCAAAACTTAACCGTTTAAGATTTATCGGTTCAAGATCCACATGAAAGAAGCTAAGTTTTGCTATCTTCTATTACAATTTTTCATGATATAATATTAATACTTAAAATTTTACATGTAGATAATAGTTATAACTAAAATATACACAAAAAGTATTAATGGAGCTTATTCATATTACATATCTCAATACAAATACTCAATCAAATTCAGTGATATCGCATGTTACATTTTATATATATATATATATATATATAATATATATATATATATATAATATATATATATATATATATATATATATATTATATATATATATATATTAGTAATGTTTAAATCCTAATAATTAATTTCATATAAGTGATACATTGATAATATGAAAGTACTAAAATTAGCAAGATAATTAGCGATATATTCGGTCTTGAAGCTCTATTGACAATGAGATTCATCAAAAAATGGCTCTTCAAAAATGTTTTGAACGAAATTCTTTAAAAAATGGCTTGTCATGAACCGATAGATTTTTGCTAGAAATTCCTTTACAACGAAGCTAATTTGCATAGGAAAGTCTGTAAAAAATGACATTTTATAAAATAGTGGTGGTCTAAAATAATTCATAGGAAAAAACAAGTATTTTAAAATATTAATTAAAATATTTCCAAATATACATAAGTTACATTACCTCTAGAAAAGATAATTCAAAAACAAAAGTGTGACACCTGAATTCAAATGGACAATTTACAACTTAAGCTCACATTACTATATCCTTAAGAGTAAATAACATTTGCTCTTCACACTATAAATAACCTCATGATTCAAGCACCTATTCCACACTCACACTCTTACTCCACAAGAAATTCTCTCTTTTTCTTTAAGATAAAATCTAACGTTTCTATTTCAGCCATACTAGAAAGTTTTCCTTTCTTCTTTTTTAATGGGAAGTTAATTTTCTATTCGTGAAGAATATCAATCATTTTTTTGCATTTTTATTGTATATTTCTTCAATTGTATCATTTGTACAAATGGATAATACAGACAATCAATATTTCAGCTACTATTCATCATCTTTCCCATTTCACAAACAATTTTTGGGACAAGAGGCTAATCCTGAAAATTTCTGCGAATGTATCCGTCAAGATTTATATGAATCTGATAATTTTCGTATGTACATTTACAAGGTACAAAAGTGCTCAAAACATTACAGTCATGATTGGACATCTTGCCCCTTTACCCATCAAGGGGAAAAAGCACGTCGACGTGACCCGAGAAAATACAACTATTTTCCAATTTCTTGCCCAAGTTACAAATTCGCATCTTGCATAAAGGGAGATCATTGCGAATTGTGTCATGGAGTTTTTGAGTACTGGTTACACCCTGCAAAGTACAGGACCATTCTGTGCCAAGCTGGAACGTCATGTAACAGACCAATTTGTTTCTTCGCACATACACTGAAAGAGCTTCGTCCGGAGACAAAATACAATTGGTGTTATGTGTATCGATACCCTTTATACATCCAAGCATATCCGGACATTATGATTGAAAATGGTCCAAATGGTAATTGGATGATCATTCCTTGTAACCCTCATCTACAACCACCACCACCTGATCAGTGTTATGGTACTACCACTTTTGGACTTGGAAATTGTTCTAATCCTCAACAAATTCCTCTAAAAAATATGCCAACATTTGAGTTGTTTCCTCCTCCTCCTCCTTCTGCTCCCTCATCTTCTCAATCTCATTCAAAGTTTGATTATAGGTTACATAATGAAAGTGATTTTTCACTTTTTTCCTCCAACCACACAAATTTGATTGAGGAGATGAAAAATCTTGAGCTTGGGAGTACTTCCCATGATAAGATGAATAAAATTCACGATGATAATGGGAAAAGGATTGTGGAGTAAGAGTTATGTGATTAAGAATTTCCAAATTACATTTATTGAGTTTCTGACTTGTTAGTGGAAGAATTTGAGGGTCCAAGCTTGTAAATATTTTGTGCATGATGTGTCACAGTAATTCATTTTTATTTTTATGTATTAATAGATAAATAATTTGAGATCATTTTAAAAGAAATTTATCAACTTCTAACTCTTTTAATAAATTTTTCATTTCTGTCTTTGTATGTATCTAATATTAATTTAGAGTGTGGTTTATAGGTTATTTTTTGTCTTTACTTTGTATTTTTCATAGAATGTTTTACAAGAATATATGGTGTAATATTTTCTCTCAGTTTCATGGATCATTGACACCCAAATATAGGAATGATAATGGGGCGGATTTGATGTGGGCCCGTGTGGATTTAATGTAATGTAGAGTGAGACAATTTTAAGGTTGTGCGTGGTGGAGGCATATACGGGGGAAGTTAAGGTTTTTTAAAACTAATGTGGGGTAGGATGGGTTGCGGGTCTATGCAGGTTTATGCGGGTTAAAATTTAATTCTAACTTTTTACATGTTATAAGAGTAAAAGAACACCCTTAACGGATAAGAATCATCGAACAAAATCAAAAAAAGGCCAAAACATCTCTCTCTCTCTCTCTCTCTCTCTCTCTCTCTCTCTCTCTCACACACACACACACACACACACACACACACACACACACACACATATATCAAATCAAAACAGGTAAAAGTGACGATATATACCCATGCTCCTCTATTGAAATCATATATAGTAGTATTATATTTTAAAAAAAGTATTTAAATATAGATGGGTGAATCCATAGTTGAAGTATAGTATAATGTTGTGCAATGATAATTGAGTGCACCTCTCTAAGAGAAGTTAGAAATTTGAATATTTTATTTGACAGAATGTGGTTAAACCGGATGAATTTATATCTTAGATTTAAATTTTCGTAATAGTGCACCCATTATCTCAAAATTATGGATAAGCCTTTGGCTATATCGCCTAGGAATACCCAATTTGTGTGAAAAGAAGACTAGTACAGTTTTTTGTATAACATATAATACAAAAATATTATATTTACATTAAAAGAATTAGAAACATGCATTTTTCGTTTAGTTGGTATTTGAGAAATAACAAAAAAAATAAGCGAAACGTTTTTGTTGTGGTATTGGGGGTGGGGGTGGGGGTGGGGGTGGGGGTGTTTCATATCGGTTAATTTTGGTTTATATGGTGACAAAAACAATCAACAATCTCATCACAAAACTTCAAATAAATTAAAATAAAAATAGTTCATATACTAATTATTTATGTTAGTATTAATTTTTAAAAATATATATATCAAATCCATTGAATCAATACATCTAAAAATAGTACTATACCGACTCACAAACACCCCCCACATGTGAGAAGGAAAATAAAACAGTTGTTTGTGTAATATATAACAAAAAATATGATGTAAGTGTTAAAAAGAGATAGAGAATCATGCATTTGTCCTTTAAATGGTTTTGGGATAAAAAAAAAAAATATATATATATATATAAAAAAAGAGAGAAACAATCTATGTTGGCTTGTGTATGAGGGGAGAGGTTTAAAACTTGTCAATTTTGACTTATATGATGACAAAAAATTCAATAAATAAGGTGATTCATCAATCACATTTGCTTGTATAAGATGCACCTTTTTTGCCTAAAAACCTCATCCACCAACAAGCAGCCAGCAACCCAATTATTTTTTAACCAAAAAAAGGCCTAAGACCTATATTTTAATGAATTATTCTAGGACCATAGAGGCCCACAACGATCTGCATGAAATAGAAACAAAATAAAGGCCCAAAATTATTTGCCCTAAAACCGACAAAAGAATAACCAATCACAACAAAAATGTATCAGATGATAACACTCTTAGATATGCCCAAACTATATATTTTTAAGAATTATAAGATGATAGTTGTTAATTATAGAATTCAACTAGGTTGGGGTCGAATTTAATAGAAAATAAGGTGGAAAACTAAGCCTAATGTGGTTATCTATTATTATTTGATTATTTCCATATGGAAGGGTTTGTGAAAATATGTATCTTTCTATATCAATTGTAATCAAATAAAAAATAATAATATTTCTATAAAATATAGTCAATTAATTAAAGATACTACGGTTTCTATAACCATGATTTCAAGAAAATTCGAATATCTAAAGGTAGTATAGTCTTCTAGTGCTAAGTGTGCAAGCTATCAAGTAGAATATTACATTTTCTTTTAACCTAATTAGATCAACATCACTCTCATTCTCTCAAACAACGAGTTACAACAATAAAATTGTATTAGAACCCGAAATTAGACGTGATAACACTTGTATATTCCCACCAATAAAATTTAGCTTTAACCAAACAAATACAAAGAAAATGGAAATACAATAAAACAGAACAAGAAATGAGAAGAAGACTTATTCATTCTAAAAACAATACCCCAAATTTGGTTGTTACGTGTACGAGCCACTAAATACATAAGTGCTAATGTGTAAGAAAAGGAAAAAAGATGGATCATCAGATGACAAGAATCTACCTGTTCAAGTCCTTCACAAGCCTCGAGTTCAAAGAAGGAGCAACAAATCAACGAGCCGGTCCGAGCTCGGATTCTACACAAGTATAGAAGCAAGGCGTGAGTAACAACAACACGATACCGACAAGAAACCTACTTAAAATAGCTACTAGCTTGAAAATGAATATACCGTACACTCTAACCGAACCTCCTCAAACTACAACCTCCTGCAAAGAAATCGACCTAGCCTAGCAATTCTACAAAACATGGCTCATACGCTCAATATTTTCCATTCAAAAATCTTCACAATTCAACAATCAAATAGTTCAAATAAGTCAATTTCAATGTCAAGTAGTTTAACTATACATAACAAGTACATCAATCACAACTAGTAAATAGTACACGCATAGACAATTCTGACATTAGTTCACAATGACCAATTCCCCGCCGGAACCATTTCTTATTGCCACAATATCAAAAAATGAAAATTTTTCCTATAGGATTTATAAAAACTTGCGTCAAATGACCTCGACATTTTAACTCTTGTCGGCAAGTGACATCGCCTTAATAACACTTGCCGTCAAAGACCTCAACATAATATGATTCGCTGTCAAAGACCTTGACATTACAATCATCAAATATCTCCTTCTAGTGTTCAACGATCAAATCACACAAGCAATATCACACCATATAGAAGAGTAACAATTTTCACAATTCAAGTTCACATTCACGCTTTCAAGCATTAAAACAATCGATCAGTGGGGGTTGCATTAAGGTAGTTCACATCATCATGTTCAAACACAGGCTTTTTTATTTAAACCCTTTTTAATTCAACTAGATGTATCGATGGACAATTCAAACCCTTCACCTCATCATTACATCCCAACACAAACAAAATCAATGAGGAGGAGCATATGAAATTCAACGAGAATACAAGGTTTAAGAGGTCACTTGCATGAAATCAATCAAAAATCACTCCAATATCCGAGTCATTCCCTTTCAAATCATTTCCAAAGCCACAAAATCTACGCAAAATAAAGTATTCACAGTAAATTTCCTGAAAAAAAATACACACACCAATCGCTTAAAGGTAGGTCACTCAACACAAAACTCAATACAAAGGTTAATATTTGAATATGAAATTTAATACATGGAAGCATTACTCAAGGCCTTAGGAAACTCATTGGGAAAAACATTTTGAAAAATGACTTAAATTCAGTTCAGAACTCCATTTTGTCAAGAACTGGGTTCTTGAAAAACCTTCTGTCACGACCCAAAACGGGGACGCGACTGGCACCCACATTCACCCTCCTATGTGAGCGAACCAACCAATCTAAACCTTAACATTTTAATACAAGATCAACAAAAGTAATGCGGAAGACTTAAACTCATTAATAAAAACAACTCAAACTATTATTATTATCCCCAAAATCTGGAAGTCATCATCACAAGAACATCTATCTCAAATTGCTAAACTAAAACTGTCTAAGAAGCTAAAACAAATACTAGCTAGTCCATGCCGGAAGTTCAAGGCATCAAGACTTGAAGAAGAAGATCCAGTCCAAGCTAGACGCATTAGCTCACCCTGAATTTCCGATGAAGTGAAGACTGGCTAGATCTACTGTTGAGTTGAAGACGACGGAACGTTTGCTGCATTACACAAATAACAAAGAAGAAAAATAAAAGTAGGGGGTCAGTACAACCACAAGTACTGAGTTGATATCATCAGCTAACTCAAAATAGGGAACAATATATATCAATAATAATGTAATTCAACTACGATACTCAACATGTAGCAATAACAATATTAATTCATCAATGAATACAACCGAGTTCACACATGAGGAATCAAGCCTCAATACCATACTCATTTGGGAATTAAGTTCATTAGATTGAGTATATTCATTATCTTTCAAGATTCATTATCTTTCTTCCTCTTGTGTCGGTACGTGACACTCCGCTCCTCTAATTCTATCCTGGTGGCGGAACGTGGCACTCCGATCCTCATATACTATCCTGGTACCGGAACGTGGCACCCGATCCATATACTATCCTGGTGTTGGAACGTGACACTCCGATCCATATTCTATCCTGGTACGGAACGTGGCACCCGATCCCCTAATTCATCAAGCCTTCTTTTACCAAGGCATCATCATTCTCATTATATATTTATCAAGCCTTCTTTCATACTAAGGCATCATCAATCTTATTATATAATATATCAAGCGAATTAGGGTTCTTTCAAGATTTGGGATTCAATAGCTTCATCATGCTTTGTTAATTCATCACAATTTCATAATCATAATCATGCAAGCATACAATTTAAGCACATAGCAGGGTTTACATCACTATCAACACATAATATTCACTATTAAGAGTTCACTACGAATATCGTAACATAAACCATAACCTACCTCCACCGAAGAATTGGAATCAACAAGAAATCTCCCAAGCTTTGTTATTCCTCTTCCCTCTTCGATCGATCAATACTCTCTCTCTCTTTCTTTTTGTTTTGTTTTATTCAAACCCTCTTTCCTTTACCCTAATTATCAATATAATTAAGAATAAAAGAGGACAAAACCACCTAATTAACTTAAGCTTACCTCTTTTAACCCCCAAGTAATTAGACTTATTAATATTAACCCTCAATCTTTATAATTAAGGAAAGAATAGTCCAAAACGACCCTTAAAACGTGTAGAGGAATCCTATTCTGCCTGGGATTTGCGCAACCTGTGACGGCCCGTCATGCCTGCGACGGTCCGTCACGCAGGTCCTCGCAACTGCCCAAAATCCCATCGTCACCACGGACACTGTGACGGTCCGTCACACCTGTGACGGTCCGTCCTGCACGTCCGTCATGGCGGTCAGAAACTCGTTTCCCGTACCAAATTCTCAAAAGTTGAAGTGTTTTGCAACGGGAGCTCACGACGGTTCGTCGTGGCTGTGACGGCACGTCCTGCAGGTCCGTCACAATTTACAGAGAGTCGATTTTCAGTGCCCAGTTTCAGAATTTCTAATTATATTGACACGATACACCCTCGACGGGCCGTCGTGCCTATGACGGTCCGTCGTGGTGTCCGTAGTCTGGGCCAGTTTTTCCAGAATAAAGTCTGCTGCTCAAAACGACTAAACAGGTCATTGCAATAGATACCAATTTACCCATCGTTCGTTCCTGAAACGATCAAAAGAAGAAAAACAATGGCGAAAAGGAGTACGTGAATCTGTAAACAGATGTGGGTATTTTTCTTGCATATCTGCCTCCTTCTCCCAAGTAGCTTCTTCAACCGTCGATTCTTCCATTGAACTTTGATGGATGCAATCTCTCTCGACCTCAACTTGCGAACTTCTCTTCTAATATAGCAATCGGTTCCTCCTCATAAGTCAAGTTCTCATCAAACAAAACTGAATCCCAACGGATAATGTAGTTTCCATCTCCGTGATATCTTTCCAACATGGACACGTGAAATACCGGATGCACTCCGGACAGCCACGGGGGCAAGGCTAATTCATAAGCCACCTCCCCTATTCGCTTTAGTACCTCGAATGGTCCAATATACCTTGGACTTATCTTACCTCTTTTGCCAAACCGCATCACCCCTTTCATGGGTGAAACCTTTAACAAGACTTGTTCGCCCTCCATGAACTCCAAGTCTCTAACCCTTCGGTCTGCATACTCCTTTTGTCTACTTTGCGCCGCTAGAAGCTTTTCTTGAATGCCCTTCCCTTATCTAAGGAATCCCTCAAGAGGTCAGTACCCAAGGTCTAACCTCAAATGCATCAAACCATCCAATGGGAGATCTACACCTCCTCCCATACAATGCTTCAAATGGGGCCATATCAATACTGGAGTGATAGCTATTATTGTATGAAAACTCTGCCAAAGGTAAGAAGCTATCCCAATGGCCACCAAACTCTATCACGCATGCACAAAGTATATCCTCCAACACTTGAATCGTTCGCTCAGACTGACCATCGGTCTGAGGGTGAAATGCAGTGCTAAGGTCCAACCTGTACCCAATTCAGTATGCAATGTTTTCAAAACTTAGAAGTAAACTGCGTACCACTATCTGATATGATGGATAGTGGAACCCCATGCAATCGAACGATTTTTGAGATGTAGATTTTTGCTAATTTCTCTGCATTGTAAGTCACCTTGACCGGAATGAAATGAGCAGACTTAGTTAACCTATCAACAATCACCCAAATGGAGTCATACTTACCCAATGTCTTGGGAAGACCAACCACGAAGTCCATCGCTATTCTCTCCCACTTCCATTCAGGAATGGGCATTCTCTGAAGCGTTCCTCCGGGCCTCTGGTGTTCATACTTTACTTGTGACGGTTTGGACATATGGCAATAAAGTCAACAATATCCCGCTTCATTCTACTCCACCAAAAGTGTTGCTTTAGTTCGTGATACATGGTTGCACCCGGATGTATAGAATACCTCGTACTATGAGCCTCTGTCAAAACAGTGTTGATCAAATTATCGACGTGGGGTACACATACCCTTCCCTTAATCCTCAAAACACCTTCCTCGTCGATTGTTACTTCTTTAGCCTCTCCTTGCAACACTTTATCTCGAATCCGGATCAATTTCTCATCGTCAAACTGCTTCCCTTAATCTTGTCAAGGAAGGAGGATCTTGCCTCCACACAAGCTAACAATCCTCCCTTCTCGTTTATTTCTAACCTCATAAGGTCATTAGCCAAAATCTGCACTTCTCTAGCCAATGGGCGTCTAGAAGCTTGCAAATGAGCTAGACTTCCCATGCTTCCGGCCTTTCTACTCAAGGCATCTGCCACAACATTCGCCTTCCCTGGATGATACAAAATAGTGATGTCGTAGTCCTTCAATAGTTCCATCCATCTCCTTTGTCTCAAGTTCAAATATTTCTGAGTAAATACATACTGTAGACTACGATGATCCGTATAGATTTCACACTTAACCCCATATAAATAATGCCTCCATTGCTTCAATGCAAACACTACCGCGGCCAATTCCAAGTCATGAGTTGGATAGTTACGTTCATGCACTTTTAATTGTCTTGAAGCATAAGCAATCACGTTCTTTTCTTGCATTAGCACTGCACCCAACCCGTATAGGATGCATCACAATAGACAATGAAATTCTTACCTTCCACTGGCAAGGTAAGGATAGGCGCGGTAGTCAACAAAGTCTTGAGTTTTTGAAAGCTTTCCTCACACTCATCTGCCATACATATGGAACATTCTGCTTAGTCAAGTTCGTCAATTGGGAAGCAATAGAAGAGAATCCCTGACAAAGCGGCGGTAGTAGCTAGCTAACCCAACAAAACTCCGTATTTCTGACACATTAGTGGGTCTTACCCAATTCTTCACTGTCTCAATCTTAGAAGGATCCACCATCACTCCATCCTGAGAAACCACGTGCCCCAGAGAGGACACTGCATCTAGCCAAAACTCACACTTAGAGAACTTGGCATAAAGCTTTTTCTCCCTCAACATTTCCAACACAATTCTCAAATGCTCCTCATGTTCCTCCTTACTTTTAGAATATACCAGTATATCATCTATAAATACGATCACAAAGAGATCCAAATACGGCTTAAATATCTCATTCATCAAGCTCATGAAAGCAGTGGGGGCATTTGTAAGACCAAAGGACATCACCACAAATTCATAATGCCCATACCTAGTCCGAAAAGCGGTCTTTGGCACATCCGTCGCCCGTATCTTCAATTGATGATAACCGGATCTCGAGTCAATTTTACAGAAGACACAAGCACCTTGTAACTGATCGAACAAGTCATCAATGCGAGGAAGAGGATACTTGTTCTTAATAGTTACCTTGTTCAGTTGTCTATAGTCTATGCACATCCGAAAACTCCCATCCTTCTTCTTCACAAACAAAACCGGAGCACCCCAAGGAGATGCACTTGGTCTAATGAAGCCTTTACTCAACAATTCTTGAAGTTGAGCCTTTAACTCTCTTAATTCGGCGGGAGCCATTCTATAAGAGGGTATAGAAATGGGCGAGTACCCGGTTCCAAATCAATGCAGAAATCAATACCCTATCTGGTGGCATACCAGGAAGATCTGCAGGGAACACATCCAAAAACTCACAGACTACCGAAACTGACTCAATCGAGGGTACTTGGGTAGTTTCATCCTTAAGATGTGCCAAGAAAGCTAAACACCTTTACTCACCATTTTCTTAGCAGGAAGAAAGGAGATGATACGCACCGGATTGGAAGTGTAGTCACCCTCCCACACTAACAGATCTGCCTCAGGCTTGGCTAATGTCACCGTTTTAGCATTGCAATCCAAAATCGCAAAATTCGGGGAAAGCCAAGTCATACCCAGAATTACATCAAAGTCACCCATTTCTAAAATAACCAAATCTACATAAGTGTTGCTCCCACAAAATTCACCAAACAAGACCTATATACTTTTTCGACTATCACAGACTCACCCACCGGAGTAGAAACACGAATAGGCATGTCAAGTAATTCACAATGTAAATTTAGACCGTTAGCAAATGAGGAAGATACATATGAAAACGTGGAGCCAGGGTCAAATAATACAGATGCCATGCAATCACAAACCAAAAGATTACCTGTGATAACAGCATCAGACGCCTCCGCTTCAGACCTCCCAGGGAAAGCATAACAATGGGCCCTTTCGTTGGTTTGCCCGTTGCCCCTACCATGTTCTGATGTAGGGGCTCCAGTTTGCCCATCACCTCTGCCGTTTTGGTGACCACCATTACCTCGGCCACCACGCCCTCCAGAATAACGGCCTCTACCATGACCACCTCTACCCCTAGCTAGTGGGGTTCTTTAACTCTGGTTTGGACAATACCTCTTAATGTGTCCAATCTCTCCACATCCATAACATTCTCTGGGTTCACGCATCGGCCTCTCAGAGAAGTGTTGACCGGTCTGAGGTGGACCCCCAACTACAGTCTGTAGTGAAGACTGAATTGGTCGACTTGAGTTACCTCCAGAGCTCTGTCCTCTAGTATATGAACCGTTGAACTCACCTCCCTTTCAAAACCTTTTTGATGTCGGTGTCGTGGTGAAGTCGTCTGGTTTCACTCCCTCCACCTCTATCACAAAGTCTACCACCTCTTGGAAGGATGTTGCCGTTGCCGCTATCTGTAAGGCTGAAATCCGCAATTCTGACCTCAAACCCTTCACAAAACGGCGGATCCGTTCTTGTGGACTGAAACAAAGTTGGGTGGCATATCTGGATAGTGCGCGAAATTTAGCCTCATATGCGTTAACCGTCATCCTTCCCTATTCAAGACTCAAGAACTCATCCCTTTTTCTATCCCTCAAAGTCCTTGGGATATACTTCTCCATAAACAAGTTAGAGAATGATTCCCAAGTCATAGGTAGTGCCTCTGTTGGTTGACACTCAACATGTGACCGCCACCACATTTTGGCGTTCCCTTGAAACTGATAACTCACGAACTCAACGCCAAACCGTTCTACTATACCCATCTTGTGTAGTAGCTCATGACAATCAACCAGAAAGTCATAGGCATCTTCTGATTCTGTGCCCTTAAAGACTGGAGGTTTCAATTTCAAGAACTTACTGAAAAGTTCATGCTGATCATTTGTCATAATAGGCCCAGTAGTCAGACGTGTAAATGTGCCTATTCCCAATGACGCATCCATGCGGGGAGCCATAGTAGCCGCATGTCGTATCTCTGAAACCGGAGGTGTTGGTGCAGAAACCACTAGAGGTGCCTGACCCTGATCGGATAACCCGCTAAGATAAGCAAGTACCTGGTTGATCATCTCTGGGGTAGGTTGGGGGTGGCATTTCCTCATTCTGCCCTTGATCATTCTCCCCTTCCTCACCCTCTCTTACCGCTTCCTCAGTAGGTGGAGGAGTCACCGCCCTAGTATCAGATGGACTAGGTGCTCGTCCTCTTCCTCTAGAGGACGTCCTCCCACGACCTCTTCCACGGCCTCTTGCCGCTGTTCTTCCTCGAGCCACAGCCCCAGTGGCTGGCTCAGTCGTTTCATGTCTTTCCGTTGTTGCTGCTGGTGCGGTCGTTGCTCTAGTTCTAACCATCTGCGAAATAGAATGAAGATGGTCAGATACCAATTTGTATCACCTAGATACCAATTGGACTCAAGTAGTAGCACGAAAGAAGGAATGAAAGAATGGAATTTCCTAAAGTCTTATAGCCTCTCAAAGAAAAGTAAAGGCGTTCCCCCTACCGTTCCTTAAGACTCTACTAGACTCGTTCTTGTGTGATGAGACCAATGAACCTAATGCTCTGATACCAAGTTTGTCACGACCCAAAACGGGGACGCGACTGGCACCCACATTCACCCTCCTATGTGAGCGAACCAACCAATCTAAACCTTAACATTTTAATACAAGATCAACAAAAGTAATGCGGAAGACTTAAACTCATTAATAAAAACAACTCAAACTATTATTATTATCCCCAAAATCTGGAAGTCATCATCACAAGAACATCTATCTCAAATTGCTAAACTAAAACTGTCTAAGAAGCTAAAACAAATACTAGCTAGTCCATGCCGGAAGTTCAAGGCATCAAGACTTGAAGAAGAAGATCCAGTCCAAGCTAGACGCATTAGCTCACCTTGAATTTCCGATGAAGTGAAGATTGGCTAGATCTACTATTGAGTGAAGACGACGGAACGTTTGCTGCATTACACAAATAACAAAGAAGAAAACATAAAAGTAGGGGGTCAGTACAACCACAAGTACTGAGTAGATATCATCGGCTAACACAAAATAGGGAACAATATATATCAATAATAATGTAATTCAACTACGATACTCAACATGTAGCAATAACAATATTAATTCATCAATGAATACAACCGAGTTCACACATGAGGACTCAAGCCTCAATACCATACTCATTTGGGAATTAAGTTCATTAGATTGAGTATATTCATTATCTTTCAAGATTCATTATCTTTCTTCCTCTTGTGTCGGTACGTGACACTCCGCTCCTCTAATTCTATCCTGGTGCCGGAACGTGGCACTCCGATCCTCATATACTATCCTGGTACCGGAACGTGGCACCCGATCCATATACTATACTGGTGTCGGAACGTGACAATCGATCCTCATATTCTATCCTGGTGTCGGAACGTGACACTCCGATCCATATTCTATCCTGGTACCGGAACGTGGCACCCGATCCCCTAATTCATCAAGCCTTCTTTTACACTAAGGCATCATCATTCTCATTATATAATTTATCAAGCCTTCTTTCATACTAAGGCATCATCAATCTTATTATATAATATATCAAGCGAATGAGGGTTCTTTCAAGATTTGGGATTCAATAGCTTCATCATGCTTTGTTAATTCATCACAATTTCATAATCATAATCATGCAAGCATACAATTTAAGCACATAGCAGGGTTTACAATACTATCAACACATAATATTCACTATTAAGAGTTCACTACGAATATCGTAACATAAACCATAACCTACCTCCACCGAAGAATTGGAATCAACAAGAAATCTCCCAAGCTTTGTTATTCCTCTTCCCTATTCGATCGATCAATACTCTCTCTCTTTTCTTTTTGTTTTGTTTTATTCAAACCCTCTTTCCTTTACCCTAATTATCATATAATTAAGAATAAAAGAGGACAATAAAACCACCTAATTAACTTAAGGTTACCTCTTTTAACCCCAAGTAATTAGACTTATTAATATTAACCCTCAATCTTTATAATTAAGGAAAGAATAGTCCAAAACGACCCTTAAAACGTGTAGAGGAATCCTATTCTGCCTGGGATTTGCGCAACCTGTGACGGCCCATCATGCCTGCGACGGTCCGTCACGCAGGTCGTGGCAACTGCCCCAAAATCCCATCGTCACCACGGACACTGTGACGGTCCGTCACACACCTGTGACGGTCCGTCCTGCACGTCCGTCATGGCGGTCAGAAACTCGTTTCCCGTACCAAATTCTCAAAAGTTGAAGCGTTTTGCAACGGGAGCTCACGACGGTTCGTCGTGGCTGTGACGGCACGTCCTGCAGGTCCGTCACAATTTACAGAGAGTCGATTTTCAGTGCCCAGTTTCAGAATTTCTAAGTATATTGACACGATACACTCTCGACGGGCCGTCGTGCCTATGACGGTCCGTCGTGGTGTCCGTAGTCTGGGCCAATTTTTCCAGAATAAAGTCTGCTGCTCAAAACGACTAAACAGGTCGTTACACCTTCTCACCAAAATCCCAGAATTTATTGTTAAAACTGATAGCTAATCATTGGAAAATGAAAGTTTAGGATCAAGAGAACTTAACCCAAATGATCTAGCACCAAAAATCCTTTCAAAATTCGCCACCAAGGGTTCCACAAGTTTAAAAAAATGTTAATGTTTGAAATAGGGTTTAAACCCGAAAATGAGCAGCAAAACACCTCTCTGAAGTGGCACAAGCGACAACGGGTTCACTTAAGCAAACCTGCCCTAAATGTGGGGGTTGCTTAAGCACAACCTTATTTGCAAAGGAGAAGGTCGCTTAAGTGACAAACATAAACTGAAGCAAAGTTCACTTAAGCATATGGTCTTCTTATAAGTTAAACCTGCATAAGAAACAACTTCAGCCGGTTTCCAAAATAATGAAAGGACCCTCAAGATTCGATCAGTACCCCATATACACAAACCTTATATATGATTCAATTATTCTTGAAGTTCTAGACTGAATGGAACAATCAAGAAATAAATCCAATGACTCTTCAACCTGAAATCCTTAGAAATCATAAGAAACTTACACCTAAAAGGCTATAACAAGCTCGAGAATTCTTTCAAATCAACCAAGAACTAACCTAGACCTCAAATCATCCCCCAAATCCAACGGAACTCTAGAATATCAATCGGAGTATCCAAACTTTGAAATGTCCAAAGTAAACCTTAAGGCTAGATTTTCATAAATTCACAACTTACGCCCTAAGCTCCTCAAAAAGACTAAGAATCTGAAACCAAAAACTTTCATGGATCAAATGACTCATTTTGGGACTGATGGAATTGACGAAATTATATTCTGACACCTCAAACTCAAAAGACCCCAAAATTCACATAATAATTTTTCTTTTATAACTCACAAACTTACCAAATTTTCAACTTTTAAGTCAAAGTTTGAAACCAATCTTTCAAACTCAATCAAAAATGATTTAGGGTCGATAACGGTCAGGGCCAAAAATGATAATTTCATAAAAATTTCCAAAAATGATAGACCTATTCATTACAAATTGACTACATCTTCATGGCTGGTTGCTAAATTGAATATGATTACAAGGGAAGTGATGTAATTTTAGAATTTATGGCTAATTATTTAATGGAAAATACGTCTAAGTAGGTGTCACAATCCGAGATCCGGCCTAGACTTGAAATGGAACCTAAGCTAACCACATGGCATACCATGAAACTAATATGACATATAGAACTGAACAAACATGTGTCACGCCCTAAACATAAGAGGAGCAACAGGCACCTTATGACAAAACATAGGTCTGAGCCAACCTTATTGAACCACTTATTAATAGCGCCTGACATCCACACACAGTTAACAAAACAACATGTATATCTTGTCTTTAAAATAACTTATCGTCCATTAAGGCCCCTATCAACAACTCTGGAAAAAAAATAAACAGCTACTTCTAACATTTTATAAAACAATGACTAACTAGCATAAAAGCATGTTCTGGCCGTCGAGGCCACCATGGTATCTCAGAAAGCATAAGCACTATTTGGGCCATCAAAGCCACCAGCAAAGGACGTAAATACAAAATAATCTACCAAACATGTTAGGTAAATTGAAAGTTGAAACTGAAGTATGAATAGTGAATATAAAGGGTAATGGTTAAATCGAAGAACAATACCTTAACTCCCTATAAAAATAATATATAAGAACAAAACAAGCAATAACTTGTACTGACCCCATAATGTCGATAGGTACAAATAACACATAATCCATATAGTTCCTAACAAGGGCAAACATCGCTAAATATGCATACAATACCCTTACCTGCATCTGAATGTTAGTTTGATCTGAGCTCTTTGAATTACAGGTTCCATGAATCAACACAAATCTAAGGTTTATTGGTGAAAAACATATATGTTTTGCGAATATAAATTTCCCCATAGGTGTGCGATGAATCAATGCAATTTTAGGCTTAGTGGTAAAATACATATATGATCTCCCATAGTCACGGTCTACCGGCCCGTAGGCTCTGTCAACTAGGATCAAAGGCTCGGTCTACTCAGCCTATAGGCTCGATATAAGAATCAATTTGTATTCTCTAGAACTCTACAATGTCAATGTTGGCTGAGGCCAAAACAAGCTCATATGCGACAACTAGTCAACATTACATTACAACAATAACAAGTAAACATAATTAATCAGAAAAAAAATAATAACATGATTTTTAGGCTACTAAATAACAAGTAGAGTGTTGCCAATAGACATTATATCATATGGTCGTAGCCGACTTATCAAGACAGGGCTACCGATCAACGAACAATAATACCATAGCCATCACAATATTAGGACATTAGGCTCATGCTAAAAGTTAAATAATTGCATTAACATACCTTTTAACAAATTTCCAAAAAGTTGTCAATTTTATGCTTGGCCAACCAAAGTAACGCAATAATGCAAAAATCAACAAGGTTGTAAGAATGAACCATAAGTAATCAATAAGACACTAATGCCACCCTTGTAAGGAGCATAGTAAAAACCATAAAATAAGGCCAAACAACAATAATTAGCATAGAAATCCATTAAAGACATTCCAACAAGTCTCAAAGGATCACAAGCTCTAGATTCAACATAACTAGGCGTGCTTTACGTCGTTCAATCTAACAACCATCGTATGCCACTCCAGTAGGAATCAAACCAAACCCCAATAACCTCCAGCACCTTGACACCATCAATAAACAATGATAACACTGAAATTAAATAAGACAAAAGGTCTTCCCACAACTGCAATATTAAAAAACACCAAAATGTGGCTCAAAGTCTGCAAAAATGATACTACGACATGGAACTATAAAGGAGGGTTGTAAAAATAAGATTACCTCCAAAGAAGACTGAAATAATAATACTAAGATTCTGCGTCTTTGCAACACCAACAAATGGATCCCAAATCAACAAAAAAATTATACCACAACGTTGAGCTTACAACCTAGAGAAACTTTCGAGTTAAAATAATTAACACCCATGGAGGATTTAGTTGCTTGAGTTCTGATTTTTCTGGGGATTTTTGATTAGTTCTAACCAAAAAAATGAAGGAGATGGATGTATTTAAAGAATGAACGACTTAGGGGTTGGGGACCTACTTTGAGGTATCTGCCTGCACAGTATAATGAAAACGTACACATCTCTCAATTGTGAAGTCATATTGATGAAAGGTTCAATGAGTTGGAAACTAGCGTAGACATTCAATTCATTCGATATTTCATGGGTATTATAATTATTTATATATTATTTCTTAAAATCTAACCCTATATTACCAAGAATTCCTTAACGACATTTATAATAACTTTTGCTGATTTTTATCTTCCAACTTCCTTGAACTTAAAACTTAAAGAACAAACGTTGTACACTAAAATAACTCATGTAACATCCTTCCTAATATTGTATGTAGTCTAAGAATTATCCCAAAAGTACGACTTAATTTCAACGTTCAAACGGGCGATGTGTCACAACATGAATAAAGGAAATAAAGTCTTAAATGTCTTGACATATCATAAGAAAAATCAAAGTACAAGGTTAGATGTGCATACAAACTAATGTCTAAAATTGCCTCTAAAATTAGTGAGGTTATAGGACAAAAACTCTAGCTCACTTGAATGTCTGAAACTAAATTAAAGTCTAAAATGATCAAAAGAAATATTAATGGTTGTTTCCAAACAATGAGGATGTCACGACCCAGACCGTTGTGATTTGGCATCCACACTCTCCCCCCAGTAGGAGAACCACTACTACAACCAAAACTAAGAACCTAGACCAAAACTAAGGAAATTAAGTTATGTAAGCAAGTTAATTAACCAACAAATGTGGAATTTAAATATCTAGAATCTTAAAGTAAATATACTAAAACATCAAACAATATCCATAAATCTAAACAAGAAGGGATACATCCCTAACAAATGAATTATTCAACTATCTAAAACAATTCATAAGTCTTGAAACTCTAGGACACAGACGAAAGAGAACTCCATGGCAGCCAGAAAGATACGTCTCACCCTTGAAGTCAATGCGATGATATCTAGTCCTTAAGCGAGGTGTATCAATAGCTGCTTGAAGATGTCCTCTACTAAAAAAATAAGAGCAAGTGCAGAATCAGTACACAACCACCGTGTACTGGTAAGATCACACGACTATTCACTAGTGCAATATGAACAAGTCAAACAAACATTACAATCACATGCATATATCAACATAGACAACATTATCAACATGAGAATTCGACAACAAATACATGCTTATCACATTATTGTTCCTCTCACGAAACTCAAATAGTTAGCTTGCTAGAATGTGGTATCCAATCTCAAAGTATGTCGCGACGTATCAATCCGATCTAATATTGTGCGGGAATATGGCAACCCGATCCAAAGTTATGCTGGAATGTGGAAGCTTGCTGGAATGTTACAATCTGATCCCCATTCACACACCACAATCACAATCACAACTATATCACCAAGATCATACATTTACATTATGATTCATAGCTACATCATTCATCATCTCAGTTACAACAAGGGTGATCAATAGTGAAACATTCATATACATATAAGTATGACAATGAAGGAAGAACATGCATACATAACAAAATCATTAAAGCACAACCATCACCTATCTCTAAAACAAGCTTGAAACCCAAACAAACTTGATCCTTCCCTTTCCGGATTTGTTTCATTTGTTCTTGGTCTACAAACAATTAATAACATACTGAAATCAATAAACAATCACTAATTATCTGAATTTATAACAATGCTCCTAACTCTTGATCATACCCATGATCTCTAGTATCTAGACTAGGCTTATTTGCACCGTAAAATTTATCAAGAAACCCTTCCCATCAATATTGACCCATTTGATTATGTTCTATGGATTAAAAAAAAGATTAGGGGAGTTAAAAATTATCTTTAGCCTCACGAATGGGGAATATGAGTTAGGGTCGCCTGGGTCGCTCTTTAGCTCTAAAAGTCAAAAATGTCAAATAAGTCCGTTTAGGGGTTTCTTAAACGACTTAATTCATGCCCGTTTCAATACATTGACACCAATCCCACTAACAGTAACATATGACTGCTGCAAAGTTTGATTATCAACAAGAATAGACTAGAATTGTGTTCTCCGTGATCTTAAGACTCCAACTCAGATTTTGCAGAAATAACTATCTTTTGATACAATGCATATATTCATAGCAAGTTTTGTACACCTAAAACTTTTCTCCCTATTTAAAGAATGTCATTTCTCTCATATCGGTCTTAGAGTGTTTCAATTTTTACCCATGCATACTTGGCAAGAGAACTATCCTCTCTCTGGCTCAAGTCTTCAAATCAAGTTGTTAGATTTGTTCTTAATTTTCTTATCATATACTTTTCTCTTGAATAAGAAATGAATATGAAAATAGAAATAAAGCATACTTATATCAATTGAAAGTTATTCATGGTTGATTTTAGTGTTGTACCGTAGTCATGACTCCCATAAACTAGGGGTGGGCATGGTATTGTATGGTACGATATTTCAAAGTCATGGTACCATAATTTTGGTATTCAGTTTTTAAAAATTTAAACCATTACCATACCAATTTCATTTGGTATAGTTCAGTATTTTAAAGTAGAATTTTGGTCCTATACAATATGGTAAATTGGTGACCATAGTTTGTTCAACCTTTAGTAATATATACTCTTATAATAGAGTATAATGACTTCGACAACTAAAAAATGTCTCAATTATATCATATGAACACATTTCATGTGGAGAAATAATATATATACCAAAAAAGTACAAACAACTACTAAACATTTGATTTATACTAATACTAGGTTGCATATTTGTTAGCATTTTAATAATCTATAGTTATTTATGAAACTATATACTTCAGTTGGTATTTGGTATATTATTTCTAAATACCAAATACCATATAGAATACCAAAAAATTTAAATGTATACCATATACTATAACGAATACCATAATATCAAAGTCACGAGTAGAAATTTTGGTACCGTGTGGTAATTCGGTATAGATCATACCATGCCACGTCTACCCACACCCTAGTTGTGGTGCTTAGCCGCTCATGTTCTTAACAAAACAATGACAGAAGATTGATGAATGTTAGAAAATAGACACCAATAATAAAAAAATCAATACTTCTTGATTAAGAACATGAAATCAAGATCAAAATGATGATCAAGTATCAAAAAGTGTCTTCAAAATAAAGAAATTGTCGTCTCTGCAATAAGAAAATGTCTCACAATATCAATAATAATTCAAAAATAAAACCCTAAGTAATTAATTATAGTCTTAGAAAAAAAAGATTCTTGCATGAAGTAGGAAAGTAACTCAGCCGACAAACATTCACGAGCAAGAAAGATGGCCCATGAAGCTTTTCATGGTCCGTTAATGCCTATTGTAATTCAACACTAGGTTAATTTTTCAACCTCTGTTGCAGTTTCCCATGAGTAACTTTACGGTCGTATAGGTCACTGCGGACCATCTTGCGTGTCGTGTAGTTACATTTTTCTTTCTTTTCTTCTAGACCACTTCCACAAGCCATTTCACGTGCCATTTAGACCTACACGGATAGTATATCCTTCCATCAACAACTGCTACACTTCCATTTTGAGCTTTTTTTTCATTCAACACTTAATTAAACAAGTATTTCCGGCACATAAACCAAAAGAACATCATGTCGACAAAACATGATTGGTTTCTTGTGTTAATCCTTTGTTTTGGCGTTGAATGTGCTATAAGTTAACGACACATCAACGATCCCTTCAGGTCCGTTCTTGGTATGTTTTTATACTTAAATCAATATATGTTTAATCATTTGGTATAAATACTTTTTTTCCTCTTCTCTTCTTCTTCGATTGTTCATGAGCTCTACGTATCAGGTAAACATATACACAAAATACATATATATCAATAATCATTAAAACACAAATGCATATATTAGATTTGAAACTAAATATAGTTTCACAAACAAACATAGGTGTTTACAATCATTAACCAAACATTGTATACAATGCTTACACATGATTATACAAAGTATATTGTTACATATACATTTTATAGACAATATAGGTATAATATACAATAATATATAATGGTGCATATGTAATGTATAATATTATATAATAGTATATACACTAAAAAATGATGGCTTCATGAAATTGAATTAAACATAAGTAGTCAAATTTAAATATAAAATTACTAGGCCATGTCCATTGTAATATGTTTATTTGGGATATTTCTATGGTTGCTTACATCACTATATGTAAATTCTTCTAAAATTGAAATTACTCCCAAATCAGATAAACATCCCCACAATATCAATTGGATCTCCCTATACTATAAAATAATTACATATACTCTAAACTAGTTTCATGAATCACTCATCAGTCATCCCTCTCCCCTTTGTCTCTCTGTGACTCCTGCGCGCTCTCATATTCTTTCTTTCTCTCCCCCTCGCTCTTGCTCTCTTCCTCTTTTCTTCTCTATCCGCCCTTTATCTTTCTCCTTATGCATGGATAGACTAAATTTTGATACCAAATATAATGATGAAATTGATATGAGATATAAGAGATAAAATTGATATAAAATACACTAATTAAATTAATTATTATACACAAATAAGGAACACTTTGTGAAGCTTAGATACATTCTAAAATACAGGTGTATAGGGAGAGAGGAAACCGAGTGAAGGAATGAGGTGTGCATGAGACGAGATAGGCAAGCGATGTGTGATAGAGGAGAGAGAGACAAACACAGAGAGAGAATCAGTGTACACTAGATACATGCGAATCATACTTGGTTACAGTGTATTTGGAACAAATTACACCTACTCTATGTAATTTGAGGGACAACTTTCATATTAATACAACTTATATCTAGCATCTCTTTTGTCTGTCTCTATAAACATTGCTCGCCTCTTCTCTCTCTTTCGATCTCGCTCGACTATCTTCTCTATAAAAGTGTTGATATGCATGGTAATCAGATAAACTAGAGCTACTATAGTTATTTATGGGATATTCTTCTATTTGAAATCTCTCCGAAAGGCCTTATAAGATTGGGCAAATTCTATGTTAACATAAGGAATCAGATATGCATGCAACCCATTATTCCGGTCAAATCTCGTTATCAAATTACTTCTGAAGCATACAACCTATAATGCTTCATTATACACTTATAACCAAATGAAATTTCACTATCAAGTGCTTTAAAAAAACTATTGTTGGATAATATTAATTTTACTCCTTGTCATATTTCACATAGAATTTTACCCTTAAACAAAATTATATATATATATATATATATATATATATATATATATATATATATATATATATATATATATATATATATATATATAATCTCCTTATGTGAAGTATATGTTATATTTAAATTATTATTACCATAATAATAATATTAATAATAATCATATTGCCTCAAATAAAAAATAACAACAACAAAATTAACATAACACATTTAGTTATTCCTGTCATGAATTTTATGAACCGTAAACGTATTTTGGGCAATCAATAATACAAATTTCTTTTAAAACAATAAGAAACTCATTGAGGTGTGAATTCTTTGTTCTTCTTTTTTTGGGTAACTATATGAAAGAAATAAGTGGCTAATTTAGTTGTTCGCATGCCTTGTTGAGTTTTGCTTTTTTCTTTTCAAAATATGACAAATTATTTATCGTTATTTTACAACCTTATTTCATATCCTCATTCAAGGCTTTACCGTAGGGGTGTACAAAACTGAACCAACCGATAAATCGAATCGAAAAAATGATATTAGGTTATTGGATAAATCGATAACCCAATAAGACGGTAATAATTTATTATTTTACCCTTCTTAATTATTAAATATTAATAGTTTAATATATAATCAGACATTATAATCATATCAAATTATTAGTACTTTAGCACTTTCCCACTAGGCCGCTTTACTAGTTTTTACTATTTACTTAAAGGTTAGCGTAAGTGGTTCACAATTAAAGCTATTTAATTTAAGTTTTAGTCTTGTTGGACTAGTTTATTTTAGTTTTAGTTTGTAATTATAGGTTCTAACATTTGAAAGTTTGTAAAGGTTCGTAATTTATTTAACATAAAAAGTTTCTCAATATGTTTTGGTGATAACATGTAATTATAGCCTTCGTACTATATTTTCTGTTATTGATGTAATTTCTCATTATCTTCTTGTTTCACATATCAAAGCATTTAGAGAACTCAGAAGACATTATATTTTATGGACATTTTCTTATTGGGTAAAGCGAAAACCGAATCGATAATGATCAAAAAACGATAAACTGAAAAACGATAAACAATATCTTATTGATTTATTATTGGGTGAGCATATTATAAACCGAAAACCCATAAACTCAAACCGATAATATATAGAACCGAACTGAAACCAACCGAGCACACCCCTACTTTACGGTGACTTTTATTTCATGTCATCTAAAACTTAACCGATTAAAATTTTATTGGTTCATATCCACATGAGAAGAACATACTTTTCTCTCCGTTCTTTTACGATTTTTCATGACAAAATATAAGTACTTGGAGTTTTGGATGTAGATAGGAGTTATAACTAGAATATATGTAAAAAGACATTAATCGAGTTTATTTATGTCAGAGATTGTCACACAAATACTCTAGCATTTTCACTTATATACCCATATTATATCATAATTGTATGCGAAATATAATTTTACTATGCAAATAATAGATATAAGTTAAATCCTAATAATTAGTTTAATATGAATTAGTAAAATAAGCAAGATAATTTAGCAATATAGACCTTTGTTTTTCAAAAAAAAAAAAAAAAAGACACAAACCTATTAAAAAAAAAAAGAAAGACCTTTGTTTTTCGAAAATATTTCTGACAAAATTTTTTAAAATTTGGATTATCATGGACTTTTTGCATATGAAAGTCCATTGGAAATTGACTTTTTCTAAACGAGCTTTGTTTGAGACAAAATAGAATTGATATTATGAATATCAATACCCTTTATACATCCAACCATATCCGAATGGTAATTGGATAATTATTGTTATGATACTACTTTGGACATGAAAATTCTCCGAATTCTCAGCAAATTCCTCTAAAAATATGTCAATTTTTGATTAGTTTGTTCCTCCGCCTCCTCCATCTTCTTATTCTTATTCAAAATTCATCATAGGGCTTAAAATGAGAGTGATTTTCACTTTTTTCAGCTAACGATGTAAAATTAGTTAAGGAGATAAAGAATCTTGAGCTTGGGATTACATCTCATGCTAAGATGAATAAAATGCTTGATGGTATGGGGAAAAGTTCAGTGGAGTATAAGTCACAAGATTAAAAACACCCGAACATCAATTAAATTTCTGACTTGTGTTTGATGTATTTGAGGGTACAAGCTTGTAAATATGTTTTTACATTATGAGTGATCATAATTCATAATTTATGTATAAATAAATAATTAGTCTGAGATCATTTTTAATAGGATGCTAACTTCTAATTTTTTTTGTCAGTTTACATTTCACTCTTTGTATGTATCTAATGCAAATAATAAAGGTTCAAGTGTTGTATTATGACACCTCCAAATTTGGAAAAGGAAGAAAATTAATTTTTGGACTGGAGTATCATTTTATAGGTCTCATCTATGAACTGTAGAAGCTTCTACAGGCCGTAGATGGCAACCACAGAAAGTGGGAAAATGAACTTTTCAGAACAAGTCCCAGTTTCATTTGTACAGTTCACCAGGATGGTCTGTCCTCCAATGTACAAGTTGTATATAGGTCTCGTAGGTAAGTCCAGAATTAGGAAAATTTTAAGCGCCAAAGTGAGTTTCTACCGATGGTTTCTACTAACCATAGAAAGCCCTACTAACAGTACAAATATTCTGTCAAAAGATAGGTGAAATCATGGTGCCAATACTTTTTCTATGATTAATCACTATAGATAGTAAGAAGTAGGTCCAAACGATAGGTCGAATTCGACATTTATTTTTAAGGGAATTTTGGGTATTTTCCTAATTATTTTAAACATATACTGCATTGATATATCTATTGCCCTAAGCCTTATATAAAGGTTTGAAGCCCCAAATTACCCATTTTCAACTTATTTTCCTGAATTCCCTAAACTAGACCAAATTCACACTCCAAATTCTATCAAGTCTAAGGAAGAATAAAAAAAGGAGATAGGATTAATCTAAGTCTCCAATCCTCTCTTCTTTTTGAGCTTCTGGCATCAATGTATGTGTGGCTTCACCCAAGAAGTCTTTTCCTCCATGAGGTCCCTATGGATTTCAATTTTCCCTGCTCAATTTCCAACTAATCAAATTATGGTTTCTATTCAATAAATTTGGGTTGAGTCCAATTATGATTTGACTATGCTTTATTAAGTCTTCTAAGACATGATTTAATGATAATATGTGATATTTAGTTGAAATTGCATATGCTCATGCCTAAACAATGTTTTTCAACCATGATCCGATGATGAACCCATGAACTATGAAATATGAATTTTGAAGATATGAATGTTTAATATAATGGTTACAAATGATTTGGGGATGCTTTGAAATAAAAGTATCAATGGTATTGTGAAATGGTTTCTCACTTACTATGATCGTCATGATTGTGAAAGGTTTTCTCACAAATAAATTCACATTGGTAAAAAAATTTCTCATGCTTATTGAATTATTTTAAAGAGCTATTTTATGTTTAGATTTCAAAAGTTATGGATTGGTATTGATCATTACCTTTCCTATATTAAAATGATATTTGACTTTTATCCATTCCATTGAGATGTTGACTTATCACCGACAGGGCTTTGAGGTCGTGGTTCAAAATATGGTAATATCTAGTAGCAACCTCTAATCTCTATCTCCATGCCCCCATAGGATTGTATTAAATGACCTACCTAGTGGATCCACTTTAGCAAATGATGATATGTACTGATTTTTCCTTGGCAAATAGATTCCCCTTCTTCAGGCATGAAGGTTAACCTGATTCCATGATATTCCATGATACGGCTCTCATAGTCTTATTATCGATTAAGTTAATATCCCACAAAAAGATTATGTTTTCTTCAAAGCTTTTCATATGCTCTTTATGTTAATGTACTTGACCATGTTTTCATGATTTTCATTTCATCTCTTCTTTAATGTCTTAGAATTTCAATATGATCATGCCTACTCATTTTAAGTCATTTATGTTATCGTCCATATGTTTATGCATATTGCGTCATATTGAGAACATTCCATGTATATCGTCCATATGTTTAGCATACTTGTGCATACATATTTCAGAATGTAGGATCTGACATTCCTGCCTCACACCCTCGTGGCTAGACATCAATTGGATGCTTCAAGTGATCGGTGAGTCCCAATGTTCCGTGGACCGAGACACATTATATTTTTTGTCTTTTCTTTTCAGACATTGTATGCAATGTTTGGATTGCACCCATTCACCTTATGATATATTAGATGGCTTTGAGACTTATGTTAGACTTCCTCTTTGGACAAACTATTTTATATAAAATGTGCTCCTTTGAGATATTTGTTCTATTTTATTTTGATGTATGGTATGAATCTTCTGTAGGGCCTCACGTGCTCTATATGTCATGTTATCCCTAGTGTGTAACTTGGGTTGTGACATGTATATTGGTCATTTTTGTCTTTAGTTTGTATTTTTCAAAGAAAGTTTTACTAGAATATATGATTTGTATTATTTATTTAGTTTTTTGGATCTCTCTCTCACACACATATAAAATTCAGGTACCAAATAAAACGACCCATATGTCTTACCGTTTTATTTAATTTTATTATATACATATGATAATACTCAAACCTATTAGTTTGGTTGATTTGAATTCACATCTGTTGAGATAAAAAAGAAAAGTGTTTCTTTTTAGATTTCTCCACTATCAGGGCTCAAATCAAATGATTAAGGACAAATAAATCCTATATATTTATTTCATCACATTCCTTGTTGGTGGTCATTTAAAATAAATGGTTTAGTGACAAAGAAATTGATAAATATTCGTACCTTTTCTAGGACTAAGGGGAATACTAACTTGACGGAAAATTTCAATTTTTGTATTAGTCATATCAAGGTCTTGTTCAAACATAAAAAACTAAAAATAAAAAGGCTGAATCGTATCAAATTTAATTACATATAATATTAACATAACATTTTAAAAAACATATATCAATCTATCAAATTAAAACATGTAAAAATGACACTCAACCTACAAACACCCTTACCTGTGAGAAGAAAAATAAAACAATTGTTTGTATAATATATATAATACAAAAATATTGTGCAAGCATTAAAAGAATTTGAAACATGTATTTTTCCGGTAAATGGTATTACAAAAATAACAAAAAAGAGAATTAGTTTTTGTAAGAGATGTGAGGGCTCAAATCGATTAATTTTTGAATTATATGATTAAAAAACAATCAACAATGTCATCACAAATCCTTAAAATTTAAAATAAAAATTGGTTATAAATAAGTTATTTATATTAGTATAATATTTTAAAATATATATCAAATCTATGAAATCAAAATATCTAAAAAAATAGTAATATACCATCCAAACAAACACTCCGACATGAGAAGGGAAATATAGTACAACTTATTGTGTAATATATAATAGCGAAGGTGCACAAGTACCCCCTCAACCTATGCCTAAGTCCTAGAGACCTACTTATATTATACTAAGGTCCTATTACCCACCTGAACTAATTTTATAAGTAATTTTCTACCACTTTTCGGCCTACGTGGAACTAACTTGAAAAAAAAAGTTAACCAGCATTGGCCCCACAAGATAGTGTCATGTAGGCTGAAAAGGGGTAGAAAATTATTAATAAAATAAGTTCAGGGGGTAATAGGACCTTAGTATAGTATAAGTGTGTCTCTGAGATTTCAGGCATAGGTTGAGGGGGTACTTGTGCATTACCCCATATATAATACAAAAATATTATGCATTTGTAATTTAATGGTATTAGGTAAAAAAAAAAAAGAGAAACAATTTATGGTGAGATTGTGTACGAGGGAAGGAGTCTCAAATCAATTAATTTTGACTTATATGAAGACAATAAAATTAAAAAATTGTCATCACAAAGCCTTAATAAATTAAACAAAACTAGGTTATACATCAATTATTTTTGCTTTTACAACATTCACCATTATTGCCTAAAAAACTCATCCAAAACAAGCAGTAACAACCAAGTTATTTTCTTAACCAAGGAAGGCCAAAGGCCTATATATAAATGAAATAGTCCAGTGCCATACATGGCCACAATGATTAGTAATGACCCAGAAAGTCTTTTTTGGAAATTTTTCTTAAAATTATTATTTTATCTCTTCTTATAGATTTTTTGAGTCATTTCTAATCGGTTTAAGAAGTTCCTCTTCAAAATGACGCGAAGATTAGATATTTGGAAGTTTTTACTTTTGAGAGACTTAAAGTTGTTTTTGGTGTCAATCAAAGTTTCATGTCTTGAAATGGAATTATATCATATCTATCAACTTCAAAATGTGGAATTTGGTTTAAGAGAATCGTCGAATTCAAATTTAGAGTTGTTTCATAGATTTGAGGTCTTAAGTTGGAAGTTGATGAGATTTTAGTCTTTTGATTGATTTTAGTCAACATGCAGAGTTTGGATGCTCTAATCAAATTTTCGACAGTTCGGCTGGATTCAAAGGATAATTTTAGGCACAGTGGATGACTTGGTTTATTTTTTAGAGATTTTGAGCTTGGTTTTACAGTTTTAGGTGTTAGGTTAGTTTTGATCAATGAGGCCTTGAATTTTTATTTCGATTGTTATATTTAGTAAGAAATATCGAATTTAGTTAGTTAGCATATTTTGTGTGTGTATGGAGTCTCGAATGGATGTAGAGGGTCCATTAGGAGACTTGTGTTTGGTGATTTATGGTCTATGATAAATTGATGATTATGAACTAATTACAACTTCATATTCGAAATGTCACGACCCAAAACGAGCCGCGAGTGGCACCCATACTTATCCTACTATGTGAGCGGACCAACCAATCTAAACCCCAACATTTCAACATAATAAACAGAATATAATGCGGAAAACTTAAACTCATTAATGAAAATCGATTAAATAACTTCTAAAAACTCAATACTTATTATTCCCAAAATCTGGAAGTCATCACCACAAGAACATCTATCCTCAAATTACTAAATCTAAGAGTATCTAAGAAGCTAAAATAAGTAAAAAGCTAGTCCATGCTAGAACTTCAAGGCATCAAGACATGAAGAAGAAGATCCAGTCCAAGCTAGAAGCAATAGCTCACCCTGAAGTTTGGTGTGATAAAGACTGGCTAGAGTTGTGGACGAGTTGAAGACGATGGTACGTTTGCTGCATTCCATAAATAACAAAGAAAACAATTTACAAGTAGGGGTCAGTACAAGGCCCAAGTACTGAGTAGGTATCATCGGCCAACTCAAAATAGAAAGCAATATATAACAAGTAATAATATAAAATCAACTACAATACTCAACAGGTGATAACAACAAATGCCATAACCACTGGCCACAACACCCAGCACATCTATGAGGACACAAGCCTCCACATCATACTCATTTGGGAATTAGTACTTTAAATTGAGTATATTAACATAATTTCAAGATTCATTCTCTTTATTTCTCTTGTGTCGGTACATGACACTCCGATCCCCTCAATATTCATTCTAGTTATTATCCTGGTGTCGGAACGTGACACTCCGATCCCCTAATTCTACGTGTCAGTTCGTGACACCCGATCCCCTAAATCTACGTGTCGGTTCGTGACACCCGATCCCCTAAATCTACGTGTCGGTTCGTGACACCCGATCTTTTAAATCTACGTGTCAGTTCGTGACTCCTGATCCCCTAAATCTACGTGTCGCTTCGTGACACCCGATCCCCTAAATCTACGTGTCGGAACGTGACACCCGATCCTCTAATCTCATAATTTAGTTCATCAAGCCTTCTTTTATACCAAGGCATCATCATTAACAAAGTAAATTTAAGATTTAAGACTCACAGCCTCATCTTCCCAAAACCTTTGCTTTCATTCCGTTCTCTCTTCTTGATCGTTCGTTTCTCTCTCTCCTTGTTCTTTTTATTTTTTGTTATTCAAACCCCTTTTTCCTTTACCCTAATTGTCATATAATTAAGTATAAAAGGTAATAAAAATAACCCACTAATTATTTCAAGGTTATCTTTTTTAACCCCAAAGTAATTGAATTATTAACATTAATCCACTAACTTTATAATTATAAGCATGAATAGTCCAAAACGCCCCTTAAAAACTTTTAACAGAAATCCAACCCAGTCAGGGTTACGCAACCTGTGACGGTCCGTCATGACTGTGACGGTCCGTCCTGTAGGTCCGTCACAAAGTTCAGAGAGTTAATTATGTGGAAAGATTTGTGACGATCCGTCGTGCCTGTGACGGTCCGTCCTGCCATTCCATCACGAAGTTAAGAGAGTTGATCTCAGTACCCAAATTTCAGAATTCTAAGTGTTTTGGAACGAGACACCCTCGACGGTCCGTCGTGCCCATGACGGTCCATCGTGGGATCCGTCGACCAAGACAGTTTTTACCAGAATAAACTCTACTGCTCAAAACGACTAAACAGGTCGTTACAATAGATACCAATTTACCCATCGTTCGTCCTTGAACGATCACAAGAAGAAAAAATAAGGGTGAAAAGGAGTACCTGAATCTATAAACAGGTGTGGGTATCTTTCTTGCATATCAGCCTCCTTCTCCCAAGTGGCCTCTTCAACTGGTCGATTCTTCCATTGAACTTTGATGGATGCAATCTCCCTTGATCTCAACTTGCGAATTTCTCTATCTAGAATGGCAACAGGCTCCTCCTCATAAGACAAATTCTCATCAAGCAGACAGAATCCCAACGAATGATGTAGTTTCCATCCCCATGGTATCTTTTCAACATAGACACATGAAATACCGGATGCACTCCTGACAGTCCTGGAGGCAAGGCTAATTCAAACCGCATCACCCCTTTCATGGGTGAAACCTTCAGCAAAACTTGTTCACCCTCCATGAACTCCAAGTCTCTAACCTTTCGATGTGCATATTCCTTTTGCCTACTTTGCGCCGCTAAAAGCTTTTCTCGAATAGATTTCACTTTCTCTAATGAATCCCTCAAAAGGTCAGCACCCCAAGGTCTAACCTCAAATGCATCAAACCAACCAATGGGATACCTACATCTCCTCCCATACAATGCTTCAAATGGAGCTATATCAATACTTGAGTGATAGCCATTATTTTATGAAAACTCCGCTAAGGGTAAGAAGTTATCCCAATGACCACCAAATTCTATCACACATGCACGAAGCATATCCTCTAATACCTGAATCGTTCGCTCAGACTGACCATCGGTCTGAGGGTGAAATGTTGTACTAAGATCCAACTTAGTACCTAATTCAGCATACAATGTTCTCCAAAGCTTAGAAGTAAACTGCGTACCTCTATCTGATATGATGGAAAGTGGAACTCCATGCAATCGAATAATTTCTGAGATATAAAGTTTGTCTAACTTCTCTGCATTGTAGGTCACCTTGACCGGAATGAAGTGAGCAGACTTAGTTAATCTGTCCACAATTACCCAAATAGAATCAAACTTTCCCAATGTCTTTGGAAGACCAACCACGAAGTCCATTGCAATTCTCTCCCACTTCCATTCAGGAATGGGCATTCTCTGAAGTGTTCTCCAGGCCTCTGGTGTTCATACTTTACTTGCTGACAATTTGGACACTTGGCAACAAAATCAACAATGTCGCGCTTCATTCTACTCCACCGAAAGTGTTGCTTTAGGTCACGGTACATCTTGGTTGCACCAGCATGTATAGAATATCTGGAACTATGCGCCTCTGTGAGGATAGTGTGGATCAAATCATCAACACGGGGCACACATACCCTTCCCTTAATCCTCAAAACACCTTCCTCATCAATTATTGCCTCTTTGGCCTCTCCTCGCAACACCATATCCTGAATTCGGCTTCGTTTCTCATTATCAAATTGTTTTCCCTTGATCTTGTCAAGAAAAGAAGATCTTGCCTTCACACAGGCCAAAAATCCTCCTTCCTCTAGTATTTCCAGTCTCATAAAGTCGTTAGCCAAGTTTTGGACTTCCCTAGCCAATGGGCGTCTAGAAACTTGTAAGTGGGCTAAACTACCCATGCTCCCTGCTTTTCTACTTAAAGCATCAGCCACCACATTTGCTTTCCCTGGGTGATACAAATTAGTAATATCATAGCCCTCCAACAGTTCCATCACCTCCTCTGTCTCAAATTCAAGTCTTTCTGGGTAAAGACATACTGTAGACTAAGATGATCCGTGTAGACTTCACACTTGACCCCATATAGATAATGTCGCCATTGCTTTAATGCAAACACAACTGCAGCCAATTCCAAATCATGTGTTGGATAATTACGTTCATGCACCTTTAATTGCCTTGAAGCATAAGCAATTACATTCTTCTCTTGCATCAGCACTGCACCCAAACCAGAATAGGATGCATCACAATAAACAATGAAATTCTTGCCTTCCACTGGCAAGGTAAGAATTGGTGCAGTAGTCAACAAGGTCTTGAGTTTCTGAAAGCTTTCCTCACATTCATCCGACCATACAAATGGAACATTCTGCTAAGTCAAGTTTGTCAATTGGGAAGCAATAGAAGAGAATCCCTTGAGAAATCGACGGTAGTAGCTAGCTAAACCAACAAAACTCCTTACTTCTGTAACATTAGTAGGTCTTACCCAATTCCTCACTGTTTCAATCTTAGAAGGATCCATCATCACTCCATCCTTAGAAACCACGTGCCCCAAGAAGGACACTGAATCTAGCCAAAACTCACACTTGGAGAATTTGGCATAAAGCCTTTTCTCCCTTAATACTTCCAACACAATTCTCAAATGCTCCTCATGTTCCTTCTTACTCTTGGAGTATATCAGTATATCATCAATAAATACGATCACAAAGAGATCCAGATATGGCTTAAAAATCCCGTTCATCAAGATCATGAAAGCAGCAGGGGCATTCGTAAGACCAAAAGACATTACTACAAATTCGTAATGCCCATACCTGGTTCGAAAAGCAGTCATTGGCACATCTGTTGCCCGTATTTCCAATTGATGATAACCGGATCTCAAGTCAATCTTAGAGAAGACACAAGCGCCTTGTAACTGATCGAACAAGTCATCAATGCGGTACTTGTTCTTAATAGTTACCTTATTCAACTGCCGGTAGTCTATGCACATCCGAAAGCTCCCATCCTTCTTCTTCACAAATAACACCAGAGCACCCCAAGGGGAAGCGCTTGGTCTAATGAAGCCTTTACCTAAAAACTCTTGCAGTTGGGCCTTTACTTCCCTTAACTCCGCTGGGTCCATCCTATAAGAAGGTATGGAAATGGGCGAGTACCCGGCTCCAGATCAATGCAAAAGTCAATATCCCTATCCGGTGGCATACTAGGAAGGTCTGCAGGGAACACATCCAGAAACTCACGGACTATCGAAACCAACTCAATTGAAGGCATTTGGGTAGTATCATCCCTGAGGTGGGCCAAGAACGCTAAACACCCTTTACTAACCATTCTCTTAGCACGAAGAAAGGAGATGATACAAATTGGAGTGGAAGTGTAGTCACCCTCCCACACTAACGGATCTGTCCCAGGCTTGGCCAATGTTACAGTTTTAGCATTACAATCTAAGAGTGCAAAATTTGGAGAAAGCCAAGTCATACCCAGAATTACATTGAAATCAACCATTTCTAAGATAACCAAGTCTACATGAGTATTGCTCCCCACAAAAGTCACCAGACAAGACCTATATACCTTTTCAACTATCACAGACTCAACCACCGGAGTAGAAACACGAATAGGCATCTCAAGCAATTCACAATGTAAATTAAGACCAGTAGCAAATGAGGAAGATACATATGAAAATGTGGAGCCAGGATCAAATAATATAGAAGCCATGCAATCACAAACCAAAAGATTACCTGTGATAACAGCATCAGATGTCTCCGCTTTGGAGACCCCCGGGGAAAGCATAACAACGGGACCTATCACCTGTCTGCTTGTTGCCCCTACCATGTTGTGCTGTAGTAGCTCCAGTTTGCCCGTCACCCCGGCCGTTTTGGTGACCACCATTACCTCGGCCACCACGTCCTCCAGAATGACGACGTGTACCATGACCACCTCTACCTCTGACTATCGGGGGTCTGTAACTCTGTTCTGGACAATTCCTCCTAATATGTCCAGTCTCCCCACATCCATAACATTCTCTGGGGTCAAGCATAGGTCTCTGTGAAAATGATGAATTCTGGGGGTAACCTTCAAACTCAGAGAAATGTTGACCGGTCTGTGGTGGACCCCCAACTACAGCCTGCAGTGAAGACAGAATAGGTCGGGCTGGATAACCTCCTGAACCCTGCCCTCTGGAGTAAGACCATTAAATCACCTCCCTTATGAAACTTTTTAGATGTCGATGCCATGGTGAAGTCATCTGGCTTCACTTTCTCCACCTCTATCACGAAGTCTACCACTTCCTGAAAGGATTTTGCTGTAGCCGCTACCTATAAGGTTGAAATCCGTAAATCTGACCTCAACTCCTTCACAAAACAGCGAATCCGCTCTTGTGGACTGAAACAAAGCTGGGTGGCATACCTGGATATTGCACGAAACTTAGCCTCATACGCAGTAACCGACATCCTGCCTTGCTCTAGGCTCAAGAACTCATCTCTCCTCCTATCCCTCAAGGTCCGGGGGATATACTTCTCCATAAATAAGCTATAGAATGACACCCAAGTCATAGGTGGTGCTTGTGCGGGTTGACACTCGACATATCACCGCCACCACATTTTGGCATTTCCCTGAAACTGATAGGTTACAAACTCAACGCCAAATCGTTCCACTATGCCCATTTTATGTAGTAACTCATGACAATCAACCAGAAAATCGTAGGCATCCTCAGATTCAACACCCTTGAAGACTGGAGGTTCAATTTCAAGAACTTACTGAAAAGTTCATGCTGATCACTTGTCATTATAGGCCCTGTAGTCAAACGAGGGAACGTTCCTATTTCCAATGAGGCATCCATGCGGGGATCCTCAGCAGCGGCCTGTCGTACTTCCGGAACCTGAGGTGCTGGTGAAGAAAACACTGGAGGTGTCTGGCCTTGATCAGATAACCCGCTAAGATAAGCAAGAACCTGATTAATCATCTCTGGGGTAGGTTGGGGTGGTAACTCCTCATTCTGCACTTGCTCGTTTTCCCCTTCCTCACCCTCTCTTACTACTTCCTCAGTCGGGGGAGGAGTCACCTCCCTAGTACTAAATGGGCCAGGTGCTTGTCCTCTTCCTCTAGAGGACGTTCTCCCGCGACCTCTACCACGGCCTCTTGCCACTACTCCTCTTCGAGCTACAGCCCCAGTGGCTGGCTCAGACGCATCTTGTCCTGCCGGTGTTGGTGTTGGCGCAGTTGTTGCTCTAGTTCTAACCATCTGCGAAATAGAGTGAAGATGGTCAGATACCAATTTATATCGCCTAGATACCAATTGGATCCAATTAATAGCACGAAAGAAAGAATGAATGAATGAAATTTTCCTAAAGTCTTATAGCCTCTCAAAGAAAAGTAAAGGCGTCCCCCTACCGTTCTTTAAGACTATACTAGACTCGTTCTTGTGTGATGAGACCAATGAACCTAATGCTCTGATACCAAGTTTGTCACGACCCAAAACGAGCCGCGAGTGGAACCCACACTTATCCTACTATGTGAGCGGACCAACCAATCTAAACCCCAACATTTCAACATAATAAACAGAATATAATGTGGAAGACTTAAACTCATTAATGAAAATTGATTAAATTACTTCTAAAAACTCAATACTTATTATTCTCAAAATCTGGAAGTCATCACCACAAGAACATCTATCCTCAAATTACTAAATCTAAGAGTATCTAAGAAGCTAAAATAAGTAAAAAGCTAGTCCATGCCAGAACTTCAAGGCATCAAGACATGAAGAAGAAGATCCAGTCCAAGCTAGAAGCAATAGCTCACCCTGAAGTCTGGTGTGATAAAGACTGGCTAGAGTTGCGGACGAGTTGAAGACGATGGTACGTTTGCTGCATTCCATAAACAACAAAGAAAACAATTTACAAGTAGGGGTCAGTACAAGGCACAAGTACTGAGTAGGTATCATCGGCACAACTCAAAATAGAAAGCAATATATATCAAGTAATAATATAAAATCAACTACAATACTCAACAGGTGATAACAACAAATGCCATAACCATTGTCCACAACACCTAGCACATCTATGAGGGACACAAGCCTCCACATCATACTCATTCGGGAATTAGTTCTTTAAATTGAGTACATTAACATAATTTCAAGATTCATTCTCTTTATTCCTCTTGTGTCGGTACGTGACACTCTGATCCCCTCAATTTTCATTCTAGTTATTATCCTGGTGTCGGAACGTGACACTCCGATCCCCTAATTCTACGTGTCGATTCGTGACACCCGATCCCCTAAATCTACGTGTCGGTTCGTGACACCCGATCCCCTAAATCTACGTGTCGCTTCGTGACACCCGATCCCCTAAATCTACGTGTCGGTTCGTGACTCCTGATCCCCTAAATCTATGTGTCGGTTCGTGACACCCGATCCCCTAAATCTACGTGTCAGAACGTGACACCCGATCCTCTAATCTCAATACTTTAGTTCATCAAGCCTTCTTTTATACCAAGGCATCATCATTAACAAAGTAAATTTAAGATTTAAGATTCACAGCAGCTCATCTTCCCAAAACCTTTGCTTTCCTTGCGTTCTCTCTTCTTGATCGTTCGTTTCTCTCCTCTCCTTTTTCTTTTTATTTTTCTTATTCAAACCCCTTTTTCCTTTACCTTAATTGTCATATAATTAAGTATAAAAGATGATAAAAATAACCCACTAATTATTTCAAGGTTATCTCCTTTAACCCCCAAGTAATTGAATTATTAACATTAATCCACTAACTTTATAATTATAAGCATGAATAGTCCAAAACGCCCTTTAAAAATTTTTAACAGAAATCCGACCCAGTCAGGGTTACGCAACCTGTGGCGGTCCGTCATGACTGTGACGGTCCGTCCTGCAGGTCCGTCACAAAGTTCAGAGAGTTAATTATGTGGAAAGATTTGTGACGGTCCGTCGTGCCTGCGACGGTCCGTCCTGCCATTCCGTCACGAAGTTTAGAAAGTCGATCTCAGTACCCAAATTTCAGAATTTTAAGTGTTTTGGAACGAGACCCCCTCGACGGTCCATCGTGCCCATGACGGTCCGTCGTGGGATCTGTCGATCAAGAAAGTTTTTACCAGAATAAACTCTACTGCTCAAAATGACTAAACAGGTCGTTGCAAATGATTTTCACCATCATTTTCCAAATGCTTTGGGCTATATATTCATATAACAAACTCCAAATTTAACCTTCATTTTTAAAATTGAATTTTTGGATCAATTCGAGCATGTTTTCGTGATTGCTTGATATGGGTGTTGTTAGTTTCAAAATAATATTATGACACTTGTTTAAATAAATTATATCAATTGAATACCATTCGGAACGGAAAAGCTAAGTGCTGAATGATTATTGAGTTGTCGAGGCAAGTGAACTTCTAGACTTTTGTTAAGTTTGTAAAATTTTGTATTTCTTGTTGTATGTGTTGGGGAGTAACGGGAAGTGGTGATGGGTGGGGTTATTCATATTAATTGAGCTTAATGATAAAAAAAAGAATAACAAAAAAGACCATATGATTGTAATTTTTGTATGGCATAGAATGAATGATTTGAGTGTTAATATTTGTCCATTATTGGTGAAATATTGTTATAGTGGTGTTGTGATTGTAAATTTCTTTGGGGTTGTCATCTTCTTATTATTATGTGAACATGCCTATTTACATTTGTTTTGAAACATTACAAAGACACATCTATTGTGATGATGCCAATGGGGAATGGTTCTGTCCATGCCGATGGTAAATGATTCCGGCGAGATATATTGATGTCGATGAGAAATAGTTTCAGCGAGAGATGACTATGACGATGGGAAATGATTTTGGCATATATGGAAATTGTGAGTCCCCCATGGGTTTTTATCTAACATTTATTGGATGTGTATCGTGGGATACATATGCATTACTCTATATGGCATTGCACATCATTGCATCACACCTCATTGATTTTAACTTGATTCTATGTTGTATGGACTCTTGATTATGGAATACTGTGATGGTAAACTGTGTGTTGAGGTGTAACTTAAGTTATTATTTATATGATTTGTTAGGTAAGAACAGTTGGAAACTTTGATTGATGAACTTGATTCTTGATTGGGATCGACCTATAACTATTATGTATTGCTATTGAACAATGTGTTACTTGAAATTATGAATTGTTAGTTTGGGATAATCTCTATGTCGGTTGTAGTTGTGGAGGTTCGATTGAAATGAAATGAGTTGTCACAATTCAAAAGTCAAGATTAGGATGGCATTAACCCCACGAACAACAAAATTGGTGTGTAAGCAAAAGGAATAACCATATGTGATTTTTAAAGGGCAGTCAGGCCACAACTGCTAAGAAACCACAAAGAAAATCCCATATGGTAGCATAAGTATAAATAGCATCAATACTTTTTGGAATTCAGAATATATCTTATGCCTTCGAAAAGAATTAAAGACTATAAATGATAGATGGAGACCTTTGGCGGTGTAGGAAGTAGGATCTCTGTCACGACCCAAAACGAGCCGCGAGTGGCACCCACACTTATCCTCCTATGTGAGCGAACCAACCAATCTAAACCCCAGTCATTTACCAATATTTCAACCATAATGAACAAAATAAAATGTGGAAGACTCAAAATCTTTATTAATATAACCAATAAACAAGCTTCTAAAGTTTATTAACTATTATCCCCAAAATCTGGAAGTCATCACCACAAGAACATCTATCCTCAAATTACTAAATCTAAGAGTATCTAAGAAGCTAAAATAAATAAAGACTAGTCCATGCCCGAACTTCAAGCATCAAGACGTGAAGAAGAAGATCCAGTCCAAGCTAGAAGTAATAGCTCACCCTGAATCTGGTGTGATGAAGACTGGCTTGAGTTGCGGACGAGTCGAAGTCGATGACACGTTTGCTGCACTCCACAATAACAAAGAAACAATTTACAAGTAGGGGTTAGTACAAGGAACACGTACTGAGTAGGTATCATTGGCTAACTCATAATAGAAAGCAATATATATTGAACAATAACATAAAATCGACCACAATACTTAACCGGTGACAATCAAAAAGTCAAGAATCATTTGCAACAACACCAAACACACACTATGAGAACTCAAGCCTCCACAACATACTCATTTAGGAATTAGGTTCTTCAAATTGAGTATATTAACATAATTCAAGATTCATATTCTTTATTCCTCTTGTGTCGGTACGTGATACTCCGCTCCCCTACTACTACGTGTCGGAACGTGACACTCCGATCCCCTAATTCTACGTGCCGGTTCGTGACACCCGATCCCCTAATTATACGTGTCGGTTCGTGACACCCGATCCCCTAATTTTACGTGTCGGTTCGTGACACCCGATCCCCTAATTCTACGTGCCGTTCGTGACACCCGATCCCCTAATCTCATTCTTTTAGTTCATCAACCCTTCTTTATGCCAAGTCGTCATCTTAATAGAGAGATTTTAGAATTAAAGATTCAATAACCTCAACCTTTTAATCCATCACAATTACATAATCACATCATGCAACACACAATCAAGCATATAGAAGATTTTACAGAATCACCCAATACATATCAATCGCTATTTAGAGTTTACTACGGAATAGCATAAACCATAACCTACCTCCACCGAAGAATCGTGATCAAGCAAGATAATTCCCCAATGCCCTGCTGTCCTCTTTGTTCCTCTCTCTCGAGATCGTTCTCTCTCTTTTTCTTTTTATTTTTCTCTTTGTCTTACCCTAATTATCACATAGTTTATTATGATAAAAGTAACCCACTATTTAGGTTTAAGTTGTCTCATTTAACCCCCAAATAAATAGTTTATTAGCATTAACCCACTAACTTTATAATTATAATCATGAATAGTCCAAAACAACCCTTTAAAAACTTTAGCAAAATTCCGACCCGAGTGGACTTACGGAGCCTATACGGTCCGTCCTGCAGGTCCGTCATAAAGGTCAGAGAGTTAATTCTGTGGAAAGATTGGTGACGGTCCGTCGTGCCTACGACGGTCCGTCCTGTAGTTCCATCTTGATGTTCAGAGAGTCGATCTTAGTACCCATATTTCAGAATCTAAGTCTTTTGGAATGACACCCCCTCGACGGTCCGTCGTGCCCATGACGGTCTGTCGTGGGATCCGTCGACCCAGACAGTTATTACCAGAAATAAACTCTACTGTTCAAAATGACTAAACAGGTCGTTACAATAGATACCAATTTACCATCGTTCGTCCTCGAACGATCAAGGGAGAAAACAAGGATGAGAAAGAGTACCTAAATCTGTGAACAGATGTGGATATTTTTCTTGCATATCAGCCTCATTCTCCCAAGTGGACTCTTCAACTGGCCGATTCTTCCACTGAACCTTGATAGATGCAATCTCCTTTGATCTCAACTTGCAGACTCTCTCTATCTAAAATAACAACAGGCTCCTCCTCACAAGACAAATTTTCATCAAGAAGAACTGAATCCCAACGAATAATGTAGTTCCTATCTCCATGGTATTTCTTCAGCATAGACGCATGAAATACCGGGTGCACTCCTGAGAGTCCTGGAGGCAAGGCTAATTCATAAGCCATCTCCCCGACTCGCTTAAGTATTTCAAATGGTCCAATATACCTCGGACTAGCTTACCTCTCTTACCAAACCGCATCACACCCTTCATGAGTGAAACCTTCAGCAAGACTTGTTCACCCTCCATGAATTTCAAGTGTCTAACCTTTCCATCTGCATATTCTTTCTGCCTACTCTGAGCTGCTAAAAGCTTTTCTTAAATAGATTTCACTTTCTCTAATGAATCCCTCAAAAGATCAATACCCCAAGGTCTAACCTCAAATGCATCAAACCAACCAATGGGGGACCTACATCTCCTCCCATACAGTGCCTCAAATGGAGCCATATCAATACTTGAGTGATAGCTATTATTGTATGAAAAGTCTGCTAAGGGTAAGAAGTTATCCCAATGACCACCAAATTCTATCACACATGCACGAAGCATATCCTCCAATACCTGAATCGTTCGCTCAGACTGACCATCGGTCTGAGGGTGGAAGGCAGTACTAAGATCAACTTAGTACCTAATTCAGCATGCAATGTTCTCCAAAACTTAGAAGTAAATTGCGTACCTCTATCTGATATGATGGAAAGTGGAACTCCATGCAATCGAACAATCTCTGAGATATAAGTTTTGCTAACTTCTCTGCATTGTAAGTCATCTTGACCGGGATGAAGTGAGCAGACTTAGTTAACCTGTCAACAATCACCCAAATAAAATCAAACTTACCCAATGTCTTTGGAAGACCAACCACGAAGTCCATTGCAATTCTTTCCCACTTCCATTCAGGAATGGGCATTCTCTAAAGTGTTCCTCCGGGCCTCTAGTGTTCATATTTTACTTGCTGACAATTTGGACATTTGGCAACAATCAACAATGTCACGCTTCATTCTACTCCACCAAAAGTGTGCTTTAGGTCACGGTACATCTTGGTTGCACCACGATGTATAATATCCGGAACTGTGAGCCTCTGTAAGGATAGTGTGGATCAAATCATCAACATGGGGCACACATACCCTTCCCTTAATCCTCAAAACACCTTCCTCATCAATTATTGCTTCTTTAGCCTCTCCTCGCAACACCATATCCCGAATTTGGCTCAGCGTCTCATCATCAAACTGTTTTCCCTTGATCTTGTCAAGAAAAGAAGATCTTGCCTCCACACAGGCCAAAAATCCTCCTTTTCTAGTACTTCCAGCCACATAAAGTCGTTGGCCAAAGTCTGAACCTCTCTAGCCAATGGGCTTCTAGAAACTTGTAAGTGAGCTAGACTTCCCATGCTCTCTGCTTTTCTACGTAAAGCATCAGCCACCACATTTGCTTTTCCTGGGTGATACAGAATAGTAAAATCATAGTCCTTCAACAGTTCCATCCACCTCCTCTGCCTCAAATTCAAGTCTTTCTGGGTAAAGACATACTGTAAACTACGATGATCTGTGTAGACTACACACTTGACCCATATAGATAATGTCTACATTGCTTTAATGCAAACACAACTGCAGCCAATTCCAAATCATGGGTCGGATAGTTACGTTCATGCACCTTTAGTTGCCTTGAAGCATAAGCGATTACATTCCTCTCTTGCTCTTGCATTAGCACTGCACCCAACCCATAAGATGCATCGCAATAAACAATGAAATTCTTACCCTCTACTGGCAAGGTAAGGATAGGTGCAGTAGTTAGCAAGGTCTTGAGTTTCTGAAATCTTTCTTCACATTTGTCCGACCATACAAATGGAATGTTATAGTTAGTCAAATTTGTCAGCGGGGAAGCAATAGAAGAGAATCCCTTGACAAATCGACGGTAGTAGCTGGCTAAACCAACCAAGCTCCTTACCTCTGACACATTAGTAGGTCTTACCCAATTCCTCACTGTTTCAATCTTAGAAGGATCCACCATCACTCCATCCTTAGAAACCACGTGCCCCAAGAAGGACACTGAATCTAGCCAAAACTCACACTTGGAGAATTTGGAATAAAGCTTTTTCTTCCTCAACAACTCCAATACAATTCTCAAATGCTCCTCATGTTCCTTCTTACTCTTTGAGTATATTAGTATATCATCAATAAATATGATAACAAAGAGATCCAGATATGGCTTAAAAATCCCGTTCATCAAGCTCATGAAGCAGCAGGGGCATTCGTAAGACTAAAAGACATTACTACGAATTCGTAATGCCCATACCTGGTTTGAAAAGCAGTCTTTGGCACATTTGTTGCCTGTATTTTCAATTGATGATAACCGGATCTCAAGTCAATCTTAGAGAAGACACAAGCACCTTGTAACTGATCGAAAAAGTCATCAATGCGAGGAATGAGGTACTTGTTCTTAATAGTTACCTTATTCAACTACCGATAGTCTATGCACATCCGGAAACTCCCATCCTTCTTCTTCATAAATAACACCGGAGCACCCAAAGGGATGCACTCGGTCTAATAAAACCTTTACCTAACAACTCCTGAAGAGGAGCCTTTAATCCCTTAACTCCGTTGGGGCCATCCTATAAGGGGGTATAGAAATGGGGCGAGTATCCGGCTCCAATCAATACAGAAATCAATATCCCTATCCGGTGGCATACCAGGAAGGTCTGTAGGAAACACGTCTAGGAACTCACGGACTACCGAGACAGACTCAATCGAAGGTACTTGGGAGTATCATCCCTGAGATGGTCCAAGAAGGCTAAACAACCCTTACTAACCATTCTCTTAGCACAAAGGAAAGAAACGATACGAACTGGAGTGAAACATAGTCACCCTCCCACCCACTAGCGGATCTGTCCCAGGCTTGGCCAATGTCACAGTTTTGGCATTACAATCTAAGATTGCAAAATTGGAGAAAGCCAAGTCATACCCAAAATCACATCGAAATCGACCATCTCTAGAATAATCAGATCTACATAAGTATTACTCCCCACAAAAGTCACAAGACAAGATCTATACATCTTCTCAACTATCACAGAGTCACCCACAGGAGTAGAGACACGTATAGGTATGTCAAGCAATTCACAATGTAAATTAAGACCAGTAGCAAATGAGGAAGATACGTATGAAAATGTGGATCCAGGGTCAAATAATACAGAAGCCATGCAATCACAAACCAAAAGATTACCTGTGATAACAGCATCAGATGTCTCTGCTTCAGACCTCCCGGGGAAAGCATAACAATGGGCCCTATCACCTGTCTGCCCGTTGCCCCTGCCATGTTGCGCTGCAGTCGTTCCAACTTGCCCGCCACCCCGACTGGTTTGGTGACCACCATTTCCTTGGCCACCACGTCCTCCAGAATGACGGCCTCTACCATGACCACCTCTTCCTCTAGCTATTGGGGGTCTGTAACTCTGTTTTGGACAATTCCTCCTAATATGTCCAGTCTCCCCACATCCATAACATTCTCTGGGGTCAAGCATAGGTCTCTGTGAAAATGATGAATTCTGGGGGTAACCTTCAAACTCAGAGAAATGTTGAGTGGTCTGCGATGGTCCCCCAGCTACAGCCTGCAGTGAAGACTGAATGGGTCGGGATGGGTACCCTCTTGAGCTCTTCCCTCTGGAGTAGGACCCACTGAACTCACCTCCCTTACGAAACCGCTTAGATGCCGATGCTGTGGTGAAATCGCTTGGCTTCACCCCCTCTACCTATATCACAAAATCAACTACTTCCTGAAAAGATTTTGCTGCAGCAGCTACCTGTAAGGCTGAAATCTGTAGATCTGACCTCAATCCTTTCACAAAGCGACGAATCCGCTCTTGTGGACTGAAGGAAAGATGAGTGGCATAGCTGGATAATGCACGAAACTTAGCCTCATAAGCAGCAACAGACATCCTTCCTTGCTCTAGGCTCAGGAACTCATTTCTCCTCCTATCCCTCAAGGTCCGGGGTGTATACTTTTCCATAAACAATTAGAAAATGATGCCCAAGTCAGGGGTGGTGCCTGTGCTGGTTGACACTCAACATACGACCGCCACCACATTTTGATATCTCCCACTGAAAATGATAGGTCACAAACTCAACACCGAATCGTTCTACTATGTCCATCTTATGTAGCAGTTCATGACAATCCACCAGAAAATCATAGGCATCCTCAGATTCAACACCCTTGAAGACTGGAGGTTTCAACTTCAAGAATTTAGTGAAGAGTTCATGCTGGTCACTCATCATTATAGGCCCTGTAGTCAATCGAGGAAACGTGCCTATTTCCAATAAGGCATCCATGCGGGGAGCCACAGCAGTTGTACGTTGTACTTCCAGAACCTGAGGTGCTGGCACAGAAAACACTGGAGGCGTCTGACCCTGATCAGATAACCCACTGAGATAAGCAAGAACCTGTTAATCATCTCTGGGGTAGGTTGGGGTGGATTCCTCATCTTGCACCTGTTCATTTTCCCCTTCCTCACCCTCTCTTACTACCTCGTCAGTTGGTGGAGGAGTCACCGCCCTATTACTAGCTGGACCAGGTGTTCGTCCTCTACCTCTAGAGGGCGTTCCCCTGCGACCTCTACCAAGGCCTCTTGCCACTGCTCTTCCTCGAGCTATAGCCCCAGTGGCTGGCTCAGACGCACCTTGTCTTGCCGGTGTTGGTGTTGGCAAGTCGTTGCTCTAGTTTTAACCATCTGCGAAATAGAGTGAGGATGTCAGATACCAATTCGTATCACCTAGATACCAATTGTATCAAAGTAATAGCACGAAAGAAAGAAGAATGGAATTTCCTAAAGTCCTATAGCCCCTCGAAGAAAAGTAAAGGCGTCCCCCTACCGTTCTTCAAGACTCTACTAGACCTGTTCTTGTGTGATGAGACCAACGAACCTAACGCTCTGATACCAATTTTTGTCACGACCCAAAACGAGCCGCGAGTGGTACCCACACTTATCCTCCTATGTGAGCGAACCAACCAATCTAAACCCCAGTCATTTACCAATATTTCAACCATAATGAACAAAATACAATGCGGAAGACTCAAAATCTTTATTAATATAACCAATAAACAAGCTTCTAAAGTTTATTAACTATTATCCCCAAAATCTGGAAGTCATCACCACAAGAACATCTATCCTCAAATTACTAAATCGAATAGTATCTAAGAAGCTAAAATAAATAAACAGCTAGTCCATGCCCGAACTTCACGGCATCAAGACGTGAAGAAGAAGATCCAGTCCAAGCTAGAAGTAATAGCTCACCCTGAATCTGGTGTGATGAAGACTGGCTTGAGTTGCGGACGAGTCCAAGTCGATGGCACGTTTGCTGCACTCCACAATAACAAAGAAACAATTTACAAGTACGGGTCAGTACAAGGAACACGTACTGAGTAGGTATCATCGGCTAACTCATAATAGAAAGCAATATATATTGAACAATAACATAAAATCGACCACAATACTTAACAGGTGACAATCAACAAGTCAAGAATCATTTGCAACAACACCAAACACACCTATGAGAACTCAAGCCTCCACACCATACTCATTTAGGAATTAGGTTCTTCAAATTGAGTATATTAACATAATTCAAGATTCATTCTCTTTATTCCTCTTGTGTCGCTACGTGACACTCCGCTCCCCTACTACTACGTGTCGGAATGTGACACTCCGATCCCCGAATTCTACGTGCCGGTTCGTGACACCCGATCCCCTAATTATACATGCCGGTTCGTGACACCCGATCCCCTAATTATACATGCCGGTTCGTGACACCCGATCCCCTAATTCTACGTGTCGGTTTGTGACACCCGATCCCCTAATTATACATGCCGGTTCGTGACACCCGATCCCCTAATTATACATGCCGGTTCGTGACACCCGATCCCCTAATTATACATGCCGGTTCGTGACACCCGATCCCCTAATTATACATGCCGGTTCGTGACACCCGATCCCCTAATTCTACGTGTCGGTTTGTGACACCCGATCCCCTAATTATACATGCCGGTTCGTGACACCCGATCCCCTAATTATACATGCCGGTTCGTGACACCCGATCCCCTAATTATACATGCCGGTTCGTGACACCCGATCCCCTAATTCTACGTGTCGGTTTGTGACACCCGATCCCCTAATTCTACGTGTCGGTTTGTGACACCCGATCCCCTAATTCTACGTGCCGGTTCGTGACACCCGATCCCCTAATTCTACGTGTCGGTTTGTGACACCCGATCCCCTAATTCTACGTGCCGGTTCGTGACACCCGATCCCCTAATTCTACATGCCGGTTCGTGACACCTGATCCCCTAATCTCATTCTTTTAGTTCATCAACCCTTCTTTATGCCAAGTCGTCATCTTAATAGAGAGATTTTAGAATTAAAGATTCAATAACCTCAACCTTCTAATCCATCACAATTACATAATCACATCATGCAACACACAATCAAGCATATAGAAGATTTTACAGAATCACCCAATACATATCAATCGCTATTTAGAGTTTACTACGGAATAGCATAAACCATAACCTACCTCCACCGAAGAATCGTGATCAAGCAAGCTAATTCCCCAATGCCCTGTTGTCCTCTTCGTTCCTCTCTCTCTCGATCGTTCTCTCTCTTTTTCTTTTTATTTTTCTCTTTGTTTTACCCTAATTATCACATAGTTTATTATGATAAAAGTGACCCACTATTTAGGTTTAAGTTGTCCCATTTAACCCCCAAATAAATAATTTATTAGCATTAACCCACTAACTTTATAATTATAATCATGAATAGTCCAAAACAACCCCTTTAAAAACTTTAGCAGAATTCCGACCCGAGTGGACTTACAGAGCCTGTGATAGTCCGTCATGACTGTGACGGTCCGTCCTGCAGGTCCGTCACAAAGGTCAGAGAGTTAATCTATGGAAAGATTGGTGACGGTTCGTCGTGCCTACGACGGTCCGTCCTGCAGTTTCGTCTTGAAGTTCAGAGAGTCGATCTCAATACCCAAATTTCAGAATCTAAGTGTTTTGGAACGACACCCCCTCGACGGTCCGTCGTGCCCATGACAGTCCGTCATGGGATTCATCGACCCAGACAGTTATTACCAGAAATAAACTCTACTGCTCAAAACGACTAAACAGGTCATTACAATCTCACCATATCTCTGAAAGAGAAGAAATATCTAGATTCGGTCAACGGCTAAGAAGAACACACACTGACTAGGATCTTCTAAAAAAGAAAACAGATGTAGGTATGAGTACAATATACATGTACTTTTTAGGTTTGAAAGACTAAGTATAAACAACCAATTAGACTTAATTAATAAACTACAAAACACTTTCATTTGCATGCAGAAAAGTCCCATTCCGACATCAATGCAACCAATTTATATAATAACGGCGTGAATAAAGTAAAAACCAAAGGATAAAGATAAAAAAGTCACACAACACAACAAGGTTGGCCAATGCAATTTAATGGATGATGAAATGATATAGTTGAACCAAGGTCGTCGCACAACCTATCGTATACATCTTCTCGAGCTTTAGCATCCAGAAAATGATTCAGGGGGGGCTCTCATTCCATATACCATTCTCAAAATCTCAACATCTCAACTTTCATATTCGCTCATGGTAAGGACAAAAATAAGGTGTCTCATTTTGTTTCTTCAAAAGTTATATTTCTTTACTTTTTCATTTTCCTATGACGGATAATATGCTGAATGAGAAACAATACATCACAACACATACAACAAAAAACATAATAACCTCACGATAATTTTGAATAGCATAAAGTTTCCAAACTCACAAGTTACGAAACACGCCCTCAAATGATAGGGATATAGAAGGAATCCATTCTAAAAGAGTATTCACCATTTAGAAAGCAATTCCTTCATTTAAAGATGATATATCAATTCAAACCCCTGACTGGACATCTCAATGTCAAATATAAAGATATCTCACACAAACCCCTAACTCGGGCAATTACTTTATTAACACATATTTTCATCAACAATTAATGGTATCAGACGAGCCTCCACAGAGTCTAAGAATCACAAATAGGCATCATACAAACTAAAAAAGAAGGTAAACACTTACCAACCTCTAAAGCTCTTACTTCAACTCATCACAGTTGATTTCATAAGAACAATTACCAACTCATCTGATTCTAAAAGAGGAATAACCAAACCAACCTTGTAGGCCAAAACTTTAATCAAACAACTCTTACAGGGCACTTCCTCAATCACACGATCACAAAAATGAATTCCAACTATCAAGAATTGAAAGATTTAATCAAAAGTATTTCAATCATACCCATATTGATGATTACAAATTGGGGGTAAAATTGTCCGAAAATCACTTTATAAATTGAAAGTGTAAAATCCAATTTTTAGATGAAAAACAAGTTCTACAAGCCAAGAGCAATATTTTATTGACAACCCCATTAAAATCAACTAAGAAACAAGCTCCAATTTATGAATGTACCAATTTGCAAACTAAGGAGAAAACAGCTGAAACCCTCATTGAAATCATGATTTAAAGGTATTTTGGAATACAAGAATACAAGTAATCAATAAAGAATTTATAAGGAATTCTTACCCACTCGAGTTGTCACAAAAAGCTCATAAGAATGGCCTCTTAGAGCTCCAAAAGATTGAAAATAGAGGAAATGAGAAAATGGGAAGAATCCCAAATTTAACCTCTATCTGGGTGATAAATGGTCAATGTGACCGCAAGCCACTAACTCTCACGATCGCGAAGTGAAAAGAGGTTCACATAGTTATCAAGAGATCCTTGTCTGTGATCATGAAGGGTAAGGAAATTACTCATCATGAATGGAAGCCTATATGAACCGTGATCATGAAGCCCACATAAAAAACATATCATGATCACAATACTATAGGACACGATTGCGAAGGTAAAAAATGACTTGTATTAGGAACTGAAAAACCAGTAGCCCAACACAAGGAAAATGCCTTTGAATGGACACTCATTAATCACTTGAGTCCGATAATAAGCTGGCTGGCTAGCTCACTAAAATTTATAGTCTGGACCCAATGAAATCGTCAGATTTTTTAGAATAGGTCAAATAATTAACCCTTCTAGACCAGTCTTAAGGCTTACAACTCAACTCCTAGCCCAATACCAAAAACTCAACCTAAGGCCTCATAAACCTAACCAACCACCTTACCAAGAACTAAGAGAATCCCCACCCAATGCTCATGACTCAAAATATTAGCCAAAGTCAACTATACCAAGAATTTTTAACTAAAAGGGTCAAAATCACAAAAAAAAATTGAGAACCTGGGGGACCACACAAATCATTCCCACAACACAAACTAACCATGAAAACACTAAGAAGTAGGAAAAATGGACAGATCACAACTAACATCAAATTCACAAGACATGGAACATTACACTCTCAACCACTAAAACACATGTACGTCCTAAAACAAAAAGAAAAATAAGATACCTTAATGTGTAAAAATTGGGGTTATCTACAATATATGTCAGAATACACTTCCTAAGTCGCCTCCTCAGTAGGCTAGTGCCTCTATTGTACCTTCACTGATTTAATATGCTTGGATCTCAATGGTGTAGTTCGCGTATCAAAGATAGTTATAGACTTCTCCTCAAAGGACATATTTGATCCAAACAATTGATTTCCACTGAATCACATGATAATCATCATGATAATATAGCTTAAGCATGGAGGCATGAGACATGGAGTGAATAATTGAAATTCTAGAAGGCAAGGCCAACCTATAAGATACCTTTCCGCAGTTTTCTAAAATCTCAAAAGGCTTAATAAAATACGGATTGAGTTTTTCTTTCATTCCAAACCTCATAAGACTCTTGGTAGATGATATCTTACGCAAAATGTGCTCACCAATAGCTAAGATCACATCCCTGACATGCATATCGGCGTAACTCTTCTGCCTACTCTATCACAAGGCATTACTGAATCAATTTCACCTTATCCATGCAGTCTCTCAAAAAATCAGTGCCCCATGGTCGTAGTCCAAATGAATCAAACCATCCCACGAGATATCTACACCTCGTCACATACAAAGCCTCAAACTGTGTCATATGAGTGTTAGAATGGTAACTGTTGTTATAGGATAACTCCACCAAAGGTGGGGATTGGTACAAATGATCACTGAAGTACAAAATGATAACCTGAAACATATCCTCTAGCACTTGAATAATATACTTATACTAACCATTGGTATGAGGATGGATAACGGTACTCCACTCAAGCTTGGTACTTATCTGTTCTACATAGAACTCAATAAATGAGAGGTAAAATATGAACCTTTATCAGACAATAGAAATGGACTCCATGCAACTGGAAAATTTTACGAATGTAAATCCTAGACAATAATTTGCATAATAGTTAGTCTTCACCAAGGTGAAATGAGCTGACTTGGTAAACCAGTCCACAATGACTTACAAAGAAACAAGCTTACCTAAATCATGGGTAAGAGGTGACCCAATCATAAGTCCATAGTAGTGAGCTCCCGCTTCCACTCATCATTTGCTTTGTACCGATCTTTACTGCTCATACTTCACTTTTGATATTTCAAATGCTTGGCCACAATGTCCATGATATCTCTGTTCATACCACATCATCAATAGTGTTTCTTCAAATGATGATACATTTTGTCTTCTATCGAGTAAATAGAGTATTTAAATCATTGAGCCTCCTCCAATATCATAGGCCCCCTACCTCCAACTTTGGGAACAAAAATGCAACGACACAAATCCTCAAAATCCCTTGAGATTTGGAGACATTGAATTAGATTCACTTTTTAACACTCAGTACTTAATCACATTTAACTTACATTCTCATATTGGTGGGAATGAATATGATCCATCAATGTAGACCTTGAGTGAACGAAGGCTAAAACACGGTAATGTGCTGAAATATCTAGTTGTACAAGCTTTCTAGACAATGACTGAACCTCTAAAGCCAAAGGTCTTTCCTCTGCCGTAAGAATGGAGAACCTACCCATACTAGGTGCTTTATAACTCTCCTTTTTTGCATCAACTCACCCCCTATACCAACACCCGAAGCATCACAATATACCATAAATGCCACACCATTCTTGGGTAATGCTAAGATAGCTGCTGAGGTTAATAAATTCTTAAGCTTTTGAAAGCTCGTCTCACACTCATTACTCCACAAAAATACCACATTCTTTTGAGACAAATTTAGTAAAGTTGTGATGAAAGAAAAACTTTGTACAAACCGATGATATTATCCCACTAACCTTATGAATTCCGAATCTTTGAAGGTGAAGTAGGTCTCACCCAATCAAAAACTCCCACAACCTTAGACGGACTAACCATAATACCTTCCTTGGTTCAACATATTACTCAAGTAAGCCACAGACTTAAGTCAAAAACTCATACTTGGATAACTTTGCATATAAATTCATCTCATTTCTAAAGTACGGTCCTCAAGTGTCGAATATGATCGACGTCTTTCGTGGAATAAACCAAGAAAAAATCAATAAACATAGTCCCAAAGGAATCAAAATAGGGCTTAAGTACCCAATTCATCAACTACATATAAGGGGTTGGGGCATTTATCAGCCCAAGCGACATGAATACAAACTAAGAATCCCCATAATGAATCCTGAAAATAGTCTTCAGGATATCAGAATCCTAAACTCTCAATTGATAGTTGTCTGACCTCAAGTAAAACTTGGAGAATAATGGAACACCCTGAAGCTAATTCAACACACCATAAATACAAAGAAAAAAAATACTTATTCTTGAACATAGACGTATTTAATTGTCGATAATCAATACACATACTCACACTACCATGATTCTTTTACACAAATAAGGCCAGTGAGCCCTATAGTGATATATTAGGCCGAATAAACCCTTTTACAACAAGTCTTCCAATTATGGCTTTAATTCCATCAACTCACTCAGAGCCATTCAACGAGGAGATATATAAATGGGCTAGGTGTTCATATTCAAGTCAATAAAAAATCGATGTCACAATTTGGAGGAATACCCGATAATTTTGTCTAAAACACATCCATGAACAATTTAACCACTCTCGTGGTCTCTAAACGAGAGAGATCTTTGTTAAGATCATGAACATCGGATAAATAATATAAGAATCCATTATCTATCATACACTGAGCATGAATAAAATATATCAATCCCTTTGGATATGAACTAGGAGCACCCTTTCACACGAATCGAGGTAAGATAAGGACACAATATTTACATAACAATCTAAAATAATATGTTAGGGATAAAAACCAAACCATACCCACTATAATATTAAAATTAAGTATATCAAGTAAAATTAGGTTAGCCCAAGTCTCACTATTAGAAAATATCATTACACACCCTCTATAAACCTGATCCACCCCTTAGGAATCACCTGTCGAGACACAAGTAGTCACAACAAGGGACTCCATAATTGATCAGTACCCACAAAAAATTAAGTAGCGACATAATAATTAGTCGACCTGGGATCAAATAATAATGTAGCACAATAATGATTGACAAGGAAGGTACTTGTGATCATTGCATCTTACGCCACTTCCTTGGACCTACCAGTATATCATAAAATTGTATGGTGACCACTAGTTTGAGAGCCACCACAAGAAATGCCTCAATCTCCATCATCTCCACACTTGGTACCACCTCTAGCACTATGTGAAGTACCTCGCACCAATGGATTTTGCATAGAAATAGTAGTTGGATCCTAACTAGATCATAGAGAAACATGTTTGTGCAATCCTTTTCCTTTTGCCCAAACTCCTCACACACAAAAGAACCACAAAGACCTGAACCCCGCTGAGAGTACAGAAGATTCTTTATGACCTCCCTAACCTAATGATCCACCATGTGTAACTTTACCGGTTAGACTAGGCCTGGATCCACTAACACCATTTGTACTCTGAATCATGGCATGCACTCATGTACCCTAATAACCATATGAGATTTGGCCCGAATAATATATACCCATAGATAAATGAATGTTTAATTGAACGTTGAGAGGAAACCCAATACCGTATCTAGCGTGTCAAATACTCTCTTTGTCCTTAACCAACTTACTGATCCGCTCAAACTTTGTGGGAATACTAGAAATGACATGTTAACCTTGTGTGTGCATGCCTCTCTCTTTCACTCTCTCTTGTGTGCACACCACTCTCTCTAGCACACACGCCTGCCTCTCTCTCTCTTCCTCTCTTGCACGCAAGCCTCTCTTTTTCTCTTGTGTGCATGCCTCTCACTCCCCGTCTATCTCTCTTCATCCCAAACAGCCGTAGGTCAAACAATATTCCATAGAATATGAAAATTGCATTAGTGTTATGTACAAATGTATTTGTACTTCGTATCAATTACATTTGTACTATATATAGTTGTATACATACTCTATATCAGTTGTATATAACAATTGTATTTTATCAATTGTATTCGTAGATAAAAACCATCTTATTTGATACAATAAATTCAATATGTGATACAAATCCATTGAATCGATTATATTTGTGATAAGACTTGATACAACAAATACAATATACATTCATCCTATGTGTCAAATTTATTATGCATCAACTGGATTACAAAATATATGTGAGAGACTTCTATTTTATATAAATTATATTTTGTCAATTGCATTTGTGTTTTCTATTAACTGTATTAGTATTTTGTGTCAATTATATTTGTGATACAACAATACAATATGTATTCATCCTCTTTCCTCCCTCTATTGATCTCACTCAGCTCTCTCGTTCCTTTATTGATAACAATGTTCTCTCTCCTCTCTCTTCATTCTCTATCGCCTCTATCATCCTAATAGGTTTCTAAACGTATATTTTCTTATGCACTTGTATTTATTTTGATACAAATTAGTTGTATGAATCGTAATTGTGATACAACCTGATACATAGAATACAACAAGTTTTCAAACTCCCTATTCTAGATATCACGAACCTCTCTCCTCCCTCTTCTAGATATCACGAACCTCTCTCCTCCCTCTTCTAGTATTACTCGCCTCTCTTCTCCTAAAACATGTAATTATTATTTTGTAATTATTGCGCCCCATTTTTCCAGATTTTTTCTCTCTCTACATGTTCTATCTCTTGGAGGACACTTTCTCTCCCACAACAGCTGGAAACTTAAACATGCCCAGCGCCGCAACGGCGCGTGGGCCGCTGGTAGCCGTCAAATGGCCGCCGGACCTAAACCAAAAGGAGCGCCTTGGAGATGGCTACCTACCCCTGCAGAACACTTTCGATGAACAATATCAAAACTCCAAGAATTCACAGGTCAAAGATGTGATGGAACCTGCGAGTGTTGAAGGGAAGTTCAATGAAGATCAGAAAAATATTTCCCCAGGAATTTCTGGGTAGAATCGAGAAAAACGGATTAGGGAAATGCATTTCCCACATCAGGATCTATCACTGATCCAAAAATCAGTGATTTCCATTGTCCTAATCACTCAAAATTGAGAGGTGACTCTTGAACTAATCGCGACAGAATCGCCGGAATCGTGTAATGAAATTCGATCGACTTCTGGTCAAATTCAAAGAGATTTGAACATTGGGGTTTGTTCCCCCAATGATAAGGTCCCTCTCAGCCAAATTTTGAAGCAAATGGACGGTGGAATCGCCGGCGGTGAGAACTCCGGTGACATTATAGCTTCAAACGCCGGAATCAATGGAAGTCCGTCGAAGGAGTCAGACTCTCAGGACAAAAACATACACTTAACAGATAATTCTACCCAATCCATCAGAAAAATCATTAACAACAACAATTCAACCCCCTCTGCTGATCCGAAGTCCAACTCTCAACATGAACGGCATGGTAGTGAAGGGGAAACACCAGACAATATTCGAAAAATTGAACAAGCCATCAATGTTGTTGTTCCTCAAGCAATTGAAGCAACAACAACGAACAAAGAAAACAAAACACAGTAGGAGAAGAACTCGACTACTAAGCAGGGCAAAGTGAGGACATACATAGCAGACTCAACAAATGCAGATTCAATAAATGAAACTTAAAACTTCTCATTTGCCATGACAGGTCATTCATCTTATCTAACTCCTATTTTTAAGGTAGGGAAATCATAGAATTTACATAATAAGGAGGAAGGGTAAAGGAATGAAAAGGAACAAAGGCAAGAAAAAACAAGGAAGCAAGTTGATCAACCAGACAATCAGGAGCAGCAAACTGTGAAATAACAAGGGAACTTGGGAGTAGGCAAACAAAGCTCAGAACAGGGCCAAGGGAGTAATGTAAAACAACCTGATCAAGCTAAGCACACCTAAAAGCAGGCAAGAGGCAATTCAGGAGATCAGAACAATCGAGCAAGAGGGGAGTATCATCACAACTTTCCCATAATCCCCAATAACTACTCAAGGTAAGAAACTAATCCCCAAGCTGATAGAAATAACAAGAACGGTGATCAGGGTGTTCAAGTTATTACTAGGCAGCCTACTAACCAACAACAAAGGTCAATTTCCTAATAACAATACTAAAAATGATCAAAGCTCGGAACCTGCTCCTTACACTGTTGTTCAGTCCTTTGCTTCTAGAATGAGGTATAACCAGGCAAAAAATGAAATTCCGATAGTGTTGAATGATCCTGCCTATACAACTAGACAAGGACTCCCTGTTGTTTTTAATTGATGAGGAACATTATTATGTTAAACTGGCTGAGATTTGCAAATATACCCTTGTGGGCAAGTTTACTAACACAATGCCTAGAATGGAGCAAGTAATAAAAAGTTTCATTCTGCAAACACAGCTGATGGGGGGTGTTAAGATTACTCATTTCAACTCTAGCAACGTATACATTGTTAGGACAATGAACTAGACTATCAAACTGTTGGACAAAGCTGAAAATGAATATTGAAGGGCAAGCTATGAGAATTCAAGCTTGGAACCCTGATTTTACTCCTGAAGAGGAAACACCAATTGTTCCTATATGGGTGTCCATTCCCCGCTTCCCTTGGCATTGTTACAACAAAGTTTGTTTGTCAATTATTTTGGAGAGTTGGGAAGGTGATGTTCTTAGACTCACCAACTTCACAAAGAACAAGGGGTAGTACCACTAGAGTGAAGGTGCAAGTGGATATTACTAAGGAAAGACCTTCCCATGTTTGGCTGGGGTTCAAACATTCAAACCCCAACAATGAAGATGGTTAAAATTTTAATATGAGGGGATTCCTAGTTATTGCTTCTATTGCAAACATCAAGGCCAAATGGATGAAGACAGTACAATAAAAAAAAGATGATGACTTTAAGAAAATAAGGAAATGGAGGTTGGAAATAAGAATAAAGAGCATCCTAGAAATAAAAACTCTCAAGAACAGGAAAAAATGACAAATGAGACTGCTGGAAGGACACAAAATCAGCAAAGGAGGGAGGTAAACAAAAATCTGCCTAACAAACAGCCTACAAGACATCATTAAGAGAAAGACACCTGCAGCCAGAATGAAACAAATCAGCAGACTAAATTACAGGAAAAACAGTGGCAGACTCAAAGAAAAAAGCAGCAAAAAAAACAGAAAGCTATTAACTCCAAGTCAGTGTGGAGACCAGTTTCACCACAAACACAAAGAAGCAGAAACAGCCAATAGCAGGAACAAGAAACAACAGTTATAACTTCTATCCCAACTCAAAATATTTATTCTAACCTTGGTGTGCAGGAACAGCAGGAAATAGGAAAGACAGAAATAGAACACAATAATGGATTTCAACAAAAACAGGCAGGTAGCAGCACCTCAACTGCAACAAAAAGGAACAACATAAGCAATGAACAAAAGCAGCAGGCTGCTGCAGATCATAAACATAAGAGCCCATGTATTGAATCAATGCTCCAAAACTCCAGAACCCCCATTTTATTAATGTTGCTGCTGGTCTTTCTGAAAAAGTTTCTGGAGGTATGGATGGATGGTGTTAGGAGATAGCCTCTAACTTGCAGGATGGGGATACCAAGGGGGGGGAATTGCCTCATATTATGCATGACGGGTAAAAATATGAACTTACTACAGACCATAGACCCTCTAATAGTGCTGAAAACAGACTACAACAAGGGAAACAACAACATCTTCTGCAGCAGGTACAAAATAGAGACAACAGCAAGAAACTGCCAAGGATAATGATGAAAAACAATAAACTGAAAAACGGAATGGAAAAGATCAAGGGAAACAAAGTGATATAATTGCTATTGACAACACTCCTAAGAGTAAGAATAAGCCAAGTAAACAAAGAAGATGCTGCAAAAAGAAGGCAAAACAGACTGGAAGAAAGGGAGAGTAAACGAGAGCAGGATGGAAGGAAGAATCTTGTAACAAATTTATCATGGTTGATTATAACCATGGATTAGATATCCTTCCCCTACAAGCTCAGTATATGACCCCTCCTACAGAAGATCCCCCTGATTTAAGATAACAAAAGAGTAAAGTTAATAATGTGCCTATTTTAGATGAATATGTTGTGGATAATTTAGAGGATGAAATGGATGGGGATAATCATTCCATAGAAGAGGTTGAGGAAGATGATGAGACTAGTGAGTCCCTCATTAAGACCTTTAGTCCACATAATGATCAGAAATCCACCAGGTAACACAAAGCCAATGTCTATCTCCAAGGGGTTTCCATCATGAAAAATTTCACTTCAAGAGGCAAGATGCAAACACTGTCACTGCAGGTAGACCAAACACTAGGCTCTTCTCATCTAGATCATCCAAATGATTAGTACAATCATATAAAATGTAAGGGGAATCAACACTCAAGGGTGTTGGAGAGACTCAAAATACTCAGGAAACTCAACCATTTATCTATTATTACCATTTTGGAATCCTTATCAGATAGTATTCATATTCAAAGCTTCAAAGTACAGCTAAGCATGGATAATACAATTAGCAATTGTAATGGCAAGATTTGGGTTTTCTGGAGTAGTGATATTGACTGTAATATTCTTGATGAAGATGAACAACAAATCACTTGCAACATGAAACACAACGAATTACCATATCAATTGCTAATACATTTGTTTATGCTAAACGCAAAGATCATCTTAGAAGACCTCTGTGGGACAAAATGATACAGCACTCTACCCTAAATGATAATCTTTGGTGTGTTGTAGGTGATTTCAATGTTATAACTTCTATCAAGGAAAATTGGGAGGGTTACCTTATAATATGAGAAAAAGTATTGAGTTTATTAATGCAATTGAAGCTTGTGGACTCTTGGGCATAGGTTTTAGTGGACAGAAATTTACTTGGTGCAACAAGAGGGGTATTAACCACAGAATCTGGAAGAGACTTGATAGGGCGATAGTTAATGATTCTTGGTTGGAAAAGATGCCTCAAACCACCATAACTCACTTGTCATCTACGGGATCGGATCATTGCCCCTTCTTATGGAAATGACTTCCTCAACTACTGAACACATCAAATATTTTAGGTTCCTCAACTATTGGGTACACAACCCTCAATTCATGGAAACTGTCAAAACCTGTTGGGAAAAGGATGTGGAAGGTAATGGTATGTGGAGATTTCACCAAAAAATTAAAAGATTGTCAAACACTCTTAGTGGTTGGTCAAAGAAAGAATTTAATAATATTTTCCAAAATGTTAGGATGTATGAGGAAAAAGTGCACAAAGCTGAAGAAAACTACATCTCTAACCAAAGTGACTCAAATAGAAGTGTCCTCCATGAGATTAATGCCAAGTACATCAGGTTCCTCAAGTTGGAAGACAATATATTGAAACAAAAAACTCAACTTCAATGGTTTAAGGAGGGTGATAATAACTCTAAATACTTCCATTCTGTGATAAGGGAAGAAGAAGGTAGTTATTTATTTATAAAGTCGTCAATGAAAATGGAATATGGGTTCAAGGTGATGACAACATTTCTCAAGTAGCTTGTGAACATTTGAAAGAATTTTTAGTGGATAAGAAAATCGTATTAATAAGCATACTTTGGAATGTATTCCAAGGATGATTAGTCAAGACCAAAATACTCAACTTACAAATATACCACGTATGGATGATCTTAAAGAGGTGGTCTTTCTATGAATCCTAATTCGGCAGCTAGGCCAAATGGTATGAATGGGTATTTCTATCAAAAGTGTTGGCACATCATCAAGAATGATCTAATGGTAGTTGTACAAGCTTTTTTCAGTGGACAAATGATTCCCAAGTACTTTTCCCATTCATGTATTGTGTTGCTCCCTAAAGTCAATAATCCAAACAAAATTACTTAGTTTAGGCCTATAAGTCTGAGCAACTTCACTAGCAAAATCATATCTAAGCTAGTGAGTAACAGACTTAGTCCTATCCTCCCTTCTCTAATCTCTCCTAACCAATCCGGTTGTTAGGCAAGAAGCAGAAGTATCTCAAAAAACATTATGCTTGCTCAAGAAATCATTCATCACATCAAAAAACCCAATATTGGTAGCAATGTCATCATTAAACTAGACATGGCTAAAGCCTATGACAGGGTGTCATGGTCTTATATCTGTCTGGTTTTGAGAAAGATGGGATTGATGAGGTGTGTTTTTGATATGGTGTGGAGAATCATGGCTAACAACTGGTACTCAATCATAGTCAATGGTAAGAGATATGGTTTTTTTCAGTCCACTAGAGGCCTCAAGCAAGGTGATGATCCCCTTATCCAGCCCCTATTTATTTTTGGTGCGGAAGTGTTATCAAGATCCCTTAACAGGCTTCATAATCATCCGAACTACCATGGTTTTATCATGGAAAGGAGGGGGCCACAGGTGACCAATTTGAGGTTTCCTGATGATATCATTTTGTTCACCTCTGGGAGGTGCAAAACTTTGTAGATTCTTTGAATACCTTAAAGGAGTATGAGAACACTTCTGGACAGCTCATCAATGGTGATAAAAGTCACTTTATGATACACTCTTATGCTTTCACTAGCACTAGAGATAGAATAAAGAGACTGACAGGTTTTAAACAAAAACAGGGTCCAATTACCTACCTAGGCTTCCCTTTATTTGTTGGTAGGCCTAGAAATATTTATTTTTCTGACCTTGTTAATAAAGTTGTTGGCAAGATTACAGGATGGCAAACCAAACAACATAGCTACGGGGGCAAGGCAATTCTTACAAAACATGTGCTACAAGCTCTACCTATCCATCTACTTTCTGCTGTAACTCCGCAAAAAACTATCCTTAAGCAAATCCAAATGCTTATGGCTAATTTTTTCTGGGGGTGGAATAGTGATAGGAAGAAATACCATTGGGCTTCTTGGAGAAACCTAAGCTTCCCTTATGACGAGGGAGGAATAGGCATGAGGAACTTAAAAGATATTTGCAAGGCATTCCAATTCAAACAATGGTGGAACTTCAGAACAAAGCAAACACTGTGGGGTGATTTTTTGAAGGAAAAGTACTGCCAAATGTCTAATCCAATCAGCAAAAAATGAAATTCTGGGGAATCATTATATTTGAATATATGTTGATGAACAAGCCACAAATTGAGCAACACATTCAATGGAAATTGCAAGCTGGAAATTGTTCCTTTTGGTGGCATAATTGGTTAGGCAGTGGACCATTAGCACAATTCACCAACAACAATAACAGATTCAATATTTCCAAAGTTGCCGATTTTTGGGAAGAAGGGAGATGGAGTTAGAGCAGGCTGTTGGAGCAGGCACCAGCCAGTCAACTCTCCAACATCCTAGCCACAGAACTTTCCCCCCTCCAGCACCTACCAGATCAGGCAATGTGGAAACCCAACACCCATGGTGGCTTCAGCTGTTCATTAGCTTGGGAAGAGATTAGATAAAAAAGGGCCAAGAATTAGTTAAACTCTCTTCTATGGCATAAGAACATTCCATCTAAATCCTTTTGTTAGTTATGGAGAGACCTTAGGAGTAAACTCCCAACTAATGATAAGCTTAGTCACTTGGCATTGAGCCATCAACTTGTTTTTGCTGTTTTGACAGGTCGGGAATGGATTCCATAGAGCATATCTTCAACAAAGGGAAATTTGTAGCAGCAGTTTGGAGCAGTTTTGCTGCTACTGCAGGCATGCTGCCAGACAGCTCTTCCCTGCAATCCTTAATCCAGCAATGGTGGGCTGCCAGGCCAAGAAACGCAGCACACAAGACACTACTACAAGCCACACCTACACTCATTTGTTGGAACCTATGGAAGAACAGATGTGCAGCCAAGTATGGAAAAAAAATAACCAACCTCAGCCGAGTCAAATATGCAATATACAAGGACAACTACAAGGTGCTTAACACTACCTTCCCTCAAGTTAATTGGCCAACAAAATGGACAAAATTACTCCAGATGAATGAGAGTTGTGTTCATGTCATCAAGGTGAATATGGTGTCTTGGATAAAACCGGCAAACCAGTGGATTAAGGTGAACACTGATGGCAGTGCACTCTCTAATCCAGGAAGCTTGGGGCTGGCGGCATCTTGAGAGACAATCATGGCAGGTTGTTGATGTCTTTCGCAACACCAATGGTAGAAGGAACAAACAATAAGGCTGAAATTGAGGCAGCCATCTTTGGATTAAATTGGGCGATTGAACTTGGATATAGAAACATCATTCTGGAGCTTGATTATCAACTACTGGTGCATTGGATTTTTAAAAAGGCTATTCCTCAATGGAACATCATCACACAGCTGGGAAGAATACAGAACCTCATCTATCAAACTCAAAACTTCAAATGTGTACATGTGTTTAGAGAAGCCAATTGTGTGGCTGATGCACTTTCCAAATTCAGCCACAAGACCAACACTCCTCAAATATACTTCAATAGCCAACAAATGCCCAAGGAAGCAAAGTCATACTATCACCTTGATCTATTGCAAATGCCTAATTTCAGAAGGAAGAAGACTCAAAGAATTAAGGAACCTCCTTGATTTTTTATACCTTTTCAACTTAGCTATAATTAAAAATTATAGCTACTTTGAATAGGTTAGTTAGTTATACGCTTTCTTGTAAAGGAGAATCTCCCTAGTTTATGCTTTCTAGATGCTTTGTATTGAGAGGAGTCCTCTCATTAGGTACTTAGTATTTTGATTTCATCTTTAATTGTAAGGGGAAAAGATGACCTTTCTTATGGAAAGTCGACTCTAAACCACCTTAAATCTGGAGGTTAGGTTTACGCCCCCCTCCTTGTATTTTGTTTTTATTAATGATAAAGCCTGGGGGTGTCGCTCAACCCCTACCCCACCAAGGGTTATTCAACTAAAAAAATTGTAATTAAGAAAACTATACTATTGATATCTAATTAAGTCCAAACTATAATCACTTTCTTACAGTTTCCCACAATGAACTTAGTTTAATAGAGGCCCACCCCGGCAAAAGATAAAATAAAAGAAGACAATGAACAACTAGACAACTATTTAGACAAAAATATTAGGAAAGTTCTCGACCCCTTCCTTTCTACTCCTATCTACTCTAATGTAAGCTTCTTGAAGGCTTCATATATGAGTCTTCTTCTTCTTAAGCCTCAAGGTTTGTACAGTTTGATGAGGTTCATATGAAGCTTCGATCTTAACTTTGACATTTTCATATAGCGCAATATCTAGAAATGTGTGTCACTGCGTAAGAGACATATAATAAACTCATAGATGCCAGCAATAAGTTTCTTTAAATACATCATCTGTTCAAAGATCATTAAATCTCTGTGTAGTAAGTTTGTAAAGGTATGAGTTTCTCTTGTAGTTACATGAGTTCATAAAGCAGATCTACTTTTATTGCTAGAACTTTTTTCATGCGAATTCTGTAATTTTTTTGTTATATTGTTCTAAATTATTGTTTCTTTTTTGTTTTCTTAAATTAAGTTTTTGACATATGTCTAAGATCGTTTCATAGCACATGAGATAAGCACTCTTTTATTTCCCCTTCATATAACTATAATATAATAAATCACACAAGTCTTTTTTCTCCAACAATCTTTACATTTCACATCGTTTTTCTTTTTTTTCTTCTTAAATCAATAAAGATTTATTTCTCTATTCATATGGCATGTTGAGTTTGTCAAGGGTAGAACAATTACTCATATTTTAAAAGAAACTTGTAGAAAATAAAATAAAATCAGCATCACCTATTTTTGTATTCATTGTGTCTTCCTAAAAACATTATGGTTAAAAATCAAATTTAATTTTATGCCTTTCTTCAGGCATTAATATTGATATTTAGTTGTCAGATTTAAATCGATTAGGGATGAATAAGTCCAATGACATGAATAAAGTGTGCCTATCATGAAAATCTTCATCTCATGGCTCGGACTCGAGACCTCTGGTGAATATTACAAGGGATTTCAACGATCCCTTCACACGTGTTGCTAGTAAGTTTTATGTCTTAATTCACTAATGTTTCATCAATTAGACTTAAATACTTTTTGCGCTTCTAAATCTTCGAGCTTTGCGTATCAAATACATATAGCACATATTCATCAATCATTAATTTAACATAAATATATGTATTAGCTTTGAAAATTAAACATAAATGCTCAAATACACATGTATATCAATTATTAACAAAGGTTTATACAAGAGTATACAATGTATATACTTACATATACACTTTATAAAGACCGATAAAATTGAGCTAATTCTATTTTAACCATAGAAGAAATTTGACTACACCAACCTATGCATGCAAACCTTTATTAATTATTTTGGCCCGCTCCAATTATCAAATTTACAATTTAGAAAAAAATTACCAAACTAGTCAAAATCAATAACTAATTAGTAAAAAATTCACTATTTTAAAACATTAGTTAAAATGTCATTATTTTGAAAAAGAATATGTATCCTAATTAAACTTCTATTTTATGTCTTAAAAAATAACTTATTTATATTTCTATATATATCCATAGTTCACTTTCTCAAATTATTTTAATTTTAAAAAAATTAAAATCTGCAAATTTTCCCATATCTCTCTCTTCCATATTTATTCCATAAGTAAAAAAAAATCTCTCTCTCCATATTTTCATGTTCATATTCCTATTCAACCTTCAAATCCTTCTTCTCTTCAACTCCAAATTTTCTTATTATCTTCTACTGAAATGTTTTTTTTTATCTTCAAAATTTGGATTAACACAAATTCTCTAATTAAGGTATTTTCATCATTATCTTCTTTTTTTTAGATTTATTTTCCGATTTTATTGTTGTTTAAATCATTGGTGAAAGTAGGATTCTTCTCGTTTAGTACTATAAAACACTCTTCAAAGAATGATTCTAAGAGACACTATTCATCTTAGTAAAACGGTTTGTATTGATTTTCCATCATTTAATCTATGTATTATTCAAGAAATAGCAGATATTGTAAGATCTGCTTCTAAATTAAACAAATTAGGTGATACATAAATCACTTTTACTTGTTTAAGATTCACCTTTTTTGCCCTAAAAACTCATCCACCAACAAGCAGTTACCAGCCCAATTAATTTGTTAACCAAAAAAAGGCCTAAGGCCTATATTTTAATGAAGAAAAAATGACACATCATGGCATGTTATAGTTAAAATTGGAAATAAATAGCCTACTTATAATTTCCTTTTTGGATAAATTCACAATTAAGTCGCAATTACTAAGATAATTAGTCAAAATAACAACAATTTAAAATATTTATTTAAAATGATTAAATGACAATAATTTTATAAATTAAGATGATGTAGATATATTTTAGGATTTTAAAGTAATTTTATTTATGAAAAGAGTCATTTATTAGACCAAAATACACACTAATAACTGTTTTAAACTAAAAAAAATAAATTAATACAATTTACCTTTTTTCATTACCATTCACCTTTCTTCTCCACATTTCACGTTTCTTCACCAGATCTCACCTTTCAAGTTTAGATTCCTCCATGGTGCTAAAATGTTGCTCACCAAGAAATTCTTTATTGTTAAACTAAAACTATTTATTAATTCAAACAGATTTCTCGATTGGCAAGGTAATTTTCATGATCCGAAATTACTTTTTTGATTTGATGTTTCAAGCTCCAATTATACACGTTATGGATTTCCACTCGATTTTTCCAATTTTAATGTGATTTTTTTTTAAAATATTCATCATATATTTATAATGTTCAATTATTATTGTTATTCTCTTTTAATTTTAGATTTTGTAGATTTTAGAAAGTCATATATATGTTTATTTTGTTTGATGTTGAATACATTTTTTAATATGATGTTGAACACATTATATCATTATACAAAATAAAAACTAGAATGAATACAAATACAAATAATATATCTATTAGAATGAATACGACTTACGAAAGGAAGCATAATTTTGAAAAGAAAAATTAAATACACAATAAAAAAATGAATACAAATATGTTTCTGAAATAACTATAGATTCATTTGACATACCTATTGGAATGAATACAAACTAATAAATAAATACAAGTTTAATTATACAAAATACAACATGAAAACTAGAATGCATACAAATACAAATGACATGCATATTGGAAGAATACGATTTAAGAAATGATACAAAATTTTTGTAAATAAAATAAATACATTATGAGAAAAATATGTCACATAACATACAAAAATACAACATGAAAACTAGAACAAATACAAATACAAATGACATACATATTGAAATGAATATGATTTAAGAAAGGATACAAAATTCTGATAAACAAAATAAATACACTGTGAGAAAAATATGTCACATAATTGTAACGACCTGTTTAGTCGTTTTGAGCAGCAGATTTTATTTCTGGAAAAACTGGCTGAGGCAACGGAACCCACGACGGACCGTCACAGGCAAGACGGACCGTCGCAGGGTCTCGTTTCAGCATACTTAGAAATTCTGAAATTGGGTACTGAAAATCGACTCTCTATAATCTGTGACGGACCTGCAGGACGTGCCGTCACATCCACGACGAGCCGTCGTAATCTCCCGTTGCAAAACACTTCAACTCTTGAGAATTTGGTACAGGAAACGAGTCTCTGATCGTCATGACGGAGGTGCAGGACGGACCGTCACAGGTGTGACGGACCGTCACAGCCCACTTGAGTTCGAAGGGGCTGCGACGACCTGTGTGACGGACCGTCGCAGGCACGACGGGCCGTCACAGGTTGCGCGAATCCCAGGCAGAATCGGATTTCTTTACACGTTTTAAGGGACGTTTTGGACTATTCTTTCCTTAATTACAAAGTTAGAGGGTTAATATTAATAAGTCTAATTAATTGGGGGTTAAAAGAGGTAACCTTAAGTTAATTAGTGGGTTATTAATGCCAACTTTCAAACTTAATTATATACAATTAGGGTAAAAGAAAGAGGGTTTGAATAAAAGAAAACAGAAAGAACAAGAGAGAAAGAAAGGGAGATCGAACGAGAGAGGAGAAACGAAGAGGAATAACAAAGCTTGGGAGGGTTCTTGCTTGATCACTAGTCTTCGGTGGAGGTAGGTTATGGTTTTTACGATATTCGTAGTGAACTCTTAATAGGGAATGATATGTATTGATAGTATTGTAAACCCTGCTATGTGTTTAATGTATGCTTGCATGATTGTGATTATGAAATTGTGATAAACTAAGCATGATGAAGTTATTGAATCCTAAACCTTGAAAGAAACCCTAATTCAATTGTTAATGATGATGCCTTAGTATAAAAGAAGTCTTGATGAATTAGGGGATCGGGTGCCACATTCCGGTACCAGGATAGAAATAGAGGATCGGGTGTCACGTTCCGACACCAGGATAGAATGAGGATCGGAGTGTCACGTTCTGACACCAGGATAGTATATGGATTAGGTGCCACGTTCCGGTACCAGGATAGAATGAGGATCGGAGTGTCCCGTTCCGACACCAGGATAGTATATGGATCGGGTGCCACGTTCCGGTACCAGGATAGTATATGAGGATCGGAGTGCCACGTTCCGGCACCAGGATAGAAATAGAGGAGCGGAGTGTCACGTACCGACACAAGAGGAAGAAATATAATGAATCTTGAAAGATAATGAATATACTCAATCTAATGAACCCGATTCCCAAATGAGTATGGTATTGAGGCTTGAGTCCTCATGTGTGAACTCAGTGGAAATTGTTAATGATATAGTACTTGTTGTTGCTACATGTTAAGCATCATAGTTGATTTTATGATATTACTTGATATATATTATCTTCTATTTTGAGTTGGCCGATGATATCTACTCAGTACTTGTGGTTATACTGACCCCCTACTTTTATGTTTTCTTCTTTGTTACTTGTGGAATGCAGCAAACGTTCCGTCGTCTTCAACTCAACAGTAGATCTAGCCAGTCTTCACTCCATCGGAAATTCAGGGTGAGCTAATGCGTCTAGCTTGGACTGGATCTTCTTCTTCAAGTCTTGATGCCTTGAACTTCCGGCATAGACTATCTAGTATTTGTTTTAGCTTCTTAGACAGTTTTAGTTTAGCAATTTGAGATAGATGTTCTTGTGATGATGACTTCCAGATTTTGGGGATAATAATAATAGTTTTGAATTGTTTTTATTAATGAGTTTAAGTCTTCCGCATTATTTTCTGTTGTTATACATTGAAATGTTAAGGTTTAGATTGGTTGGTTCACTCACATAGGAGGGTAAATGTGGGTGCCAGTCGCGTCCCCGATTTGGGTCGTGACAGACTTGGTATCAGAGCATTAGGTTCATTGGTCTCATCACACAAGAACGAGTCTAGTAGAGTCTTAAGGAACGGTAGGGGGACGCCTTTACTTTTCTTTGAGAGGCTATAAGACTTTAGGAAAATTCCATTCTTTCATTCTTCTTTCGTGCTACTACTTGAGTCCAATTGGTATCTAGGTGATACAAATTGTATCTGACCATCTTCACTCTATTTCGCAGATGGTTAGAACTAGAGCAACGACCGCACCAGCAGCAACAACGGAAAGACAAGAAACGACTGAGCCAGCCACTGGGGCTGTAGCTCGAGGAAGAGCAGCGGCAAGAGGCCGTGGAAGAGGTCGTGGGAGGACGTCCTCTAGAGGAAGAGGACGAGCCCCTATCTCATCTGATACTAGGGCGGTGACTCCTCCACCGACCGAGGAGGTGATAAGAGAGGGTGAGGAAGGGGAGAATGAACAATTGCAAAATGAGGAAATGCCACCCCAACCTACCCCAGAGATGATCAACCAGGTACTTGCTTATCTTAGCGGGTTATCCGATCAGGTTCAGGCACCTCCAGTGGTTTCCGCACCAACACCTCCGGTTTCAGAGATACGACATGCGGCTACTATGGCTCCCCGCATGGATGCATCATGGGAATAGGCACATTTCCACGTCTGACTACTGGGCCTATTATGACAAATGATCAGCATGAACTTTTCAGTAAGTTCTTGAAATTGAAACCTCCAGTCTTTAAGGGTGCAGAATCAGAGGATGCCTACGATTTTCTGGTTGATTGTCATGAGCTCCTACACAAGATGGGCATAGTAGAGCGGTTTGGTGTCGAGTTCGTGAGCTATCAGTTTCAAGGGAACGCCAAAATGTGGTGGCGGTCACATGTTTAGTGTCAACCAACAGAGGCACCACCTATGACTTGGGAATCATTATCTAGCTTGTTTATGGAAAAGTATATCCCAAGGACTTTGAGAGATAGAAAAAGGGACGAGTTCTGAGTCTAGAGCAAGGTAGGATGATGGTTAACGCATATGAGGCCAAATTCCGTGCATTATCCAGGTATGCCACCCAACTTTATTTCAGTCCACAAGAACGGATTCGCCGTTTCGTGAAGGGGTTGAGGTCAGAGTTGCGGATTTCAGCCTTACAGGTAGCGGCTACGGCGAAATCCTTCCAAGAGGTGGTAGACTTTGTGATGAGGTGGATGGAGTGAAGTCAGATGACTTCACCACAACGTCGACATCAAAGAGGTTTCGAAAGGGAGGTGAGTTCAACGGTTCATATACTAGAGGACAGAGTTTGGGAGGCTACTCAGTTCGACCAATTCAGTCTTCACTACAGACTGTAGTTGGGGGTCCACCTCAGACCTGTCAACACTTCTCTGAGGGGCCGATGCGTGAACCCAGAGAATGTTATGGATGTGGGGAGATTGGACACATTAAGAGGTATTGTCCAAACCAGAGTTACAGAAACCCACTAGCTAGAGGTAGAGGTGGTCATGGTAGAGGCCGTTATTCTGGAGGGCGTGGTGGCCGAGGTAATGGTGGTCACCAAAACGGCAGAGGTGATGTGCCAACTGGAGCCCCTACATCACAACATGGTAGGGGCAACGGGCAACCAACGAAAGGGCCCATTGTTATGCTTTCCCTGGGAGATCGGAGGCGGAGACATCTGATGCTGTTATCACAGGTAATCTTCTGGTTTGTGATTGCATGGCTTCCGTATTGTTTGATCCTGGATCCACATTTTCTTATTATCTTCCTCATTTGCTAATGTTCTAAATTTACATTGTGAATTACTTGACATGCCTATTCGTGTTTCTACTCCGGTGGGTGAGTCTGTGATAGTCGAAAAAGTGTATAGGTCTTGTTTGGTGAATTTCGTGGGGAGCACCACTTATGTAGATCTGGTTATCTTAGAAATGGTTGACTTTGATGTAATTCTGGGTATGACTTGGCTTTCTCCGAATTTTGCGATATTGGATTGTAATGCTAAAACAGTGACGTTAGCCAAGCCGGGAAAGATCAGTTAGGTGGGAGGGTGACTACACTTCCAATCCGGTGCGTATCATCTCCTTTCTTCGTGCTAAGAAAATGGTTAGTAAAGGGTTGTTTAGCTTTCTTGGCACATCTCAAGGACGACACTACCCAAGTACCCTCGATTGAGTCAGTTTGGTAGTCTGTGAGTTTTTGGATGTGTTCCCTGCAGATCTTCCTGGTATGCCACCAGATAGGGATATTGACTTCTGTATTAATCTTGAACCGGGTACTCGCCCCATTTCTATACCCCTTATAGAATGGCTCCCGCGGAGTTAAGAGAGTTAAAGGCCCAACTTCAAGAATTGTTGAGCAAAGGCTTCATTAGACCAAGTGCATCTCCTTGGGGTGCTCCGGTGGTATTTGTGAAGAAGAAGGATGGGAGTTTCCGGATGTGCATAGATTACCGAAAGTTGAACAAAGTAACTATTAAGAACAAGTACCCCATTCCCCGCATTGATGACTTGTTCGATCAGTTACAAGGTGCTTGTGTCTTCTCTAAAATTGACTTGAGGTCCAGTTATCACCAATTGAAAATACGAGCAACGGATGTGCCAAAGACTGCTTTTCGAACTAGGTATGGGCATTATGAATTTGTGGTAATGTCCTTTGGTCTTACGAATGCCCCTGCTGCCTTTATGAGCTTGATGAACGGGATTTTCAAGCCATATTTGGACCTCTTTGTGATCGTGTTTATTGATGATATACTGATATACTCCAAGAGTAAGAAGGAACATGAGGAGCATTTGAGAATAGTGTTAGAGTTGTTGAGGAAGAAAAAGCTTTATGCGAAATTCTCCAAGTGTGAGTTTTGGCTAGATTCAGTGTCCTTCTTGGGGCACGTGGTTTCTAAGGATGGAGTGATGGTGGATCCATCTAAGATTGAGACGGTGAAGAATTGGGTAAGACCTACTAATGTGTCAGAAATAAGGAGTTTTGTTGGGTTAGCTAGCTACTACCGCCGATTCGTCAAGGATTCTCTTCTATTGCTTCCCAATTGACGAACTTGACTAAGCAGAATGTTCCATTTGTATGGTCAGATGAATGTGAGGAAAGCTTCCAGAAACTCAAGACTTTGTTGACTACCGCGCCTATCCTCACCTTGCCAGTAGAGGGTAAAAACTTCATTGTTTATTGTGATGCATCCTATTCTGGTTGGGTGCAGTGCTAATGCAAGAGAAGAATGTGATTGCTTATGCTTCGAGGCAATTAAAGGTGCATGAACGTGACTATCCGACCCATGATTTGGAGTTGGCCGCGGTAGTATTTGCACTAAAGCAATGGAGACACTATTTGTATGGGGTTAAGTGTGAGGTCTATACGGACCATCATAGCCTACAGTATGAATTCACTCAGAAAGACTTGAACTTGAGACAGAGGAGATGGATGGAACTACTGAAGGACTACGACATCACTATCTTGTATCATCCGGGAAAAGCGAATGTTGTGGGGGATGCTCTAAGTAGAAAGGCCGGAAGCATGGGAAGTCTAGCTCATTTACAAATATCTAGACGCCCATTGGCTAGAGAGGTGCAGATTCTGGCTAATGACCTTATGAGGTTAGAAATGAATGAGAAGGGAGGATTGTTAGCTTGTGTAGAGGCAAGATCTTCTTTTCTTGACAAGATCAAGGGAAGACAGTTTGATGATGAGAAACTAGGTCAAATTCGAGTTAAAGTGTTGGAAAGAGAGGCTAAAGAAGCAACAATCGATGGGGAAGGTGTTTTGAGGATTAAGGGAAGGGTATGTGTACCCCGCATCGATGATTTGATCACCACTATTCTGACAGAGGCTCATAGTTCCGGATATTCTATACATCCTGGTGCAACCAAGATGTATCGCGACCTAAAGCACCACTTCTGGTGGAGTAGAATGAAGCGAGATATTGTTGAGTTTGTTGCCAAATGTCCAAATTGTCAACAAGTAAAGTATGAACACCAGAGGCCCGGAGGAACACTTCAGAGAATGTCCATTCCTGAATGGAAGTGGGAGAGAATCGCAATGGACTTTGTGGTTGGTCTTCCAAAGACCTTGGGTAAGTATGACTCCATTTGGGTGATTGTTGATAGGTTAACTAAGTCTGCTCACTTCATTCCTGTCAAGGTGACCTACAATGCAGAGAAGTTAGCCAAAATTTACATCTCAGAAATCGTTCGACTGCATGGAGTTCCACTCTCCATTATATCAGATAGAGGTACGCAGTTTACTTCTAAGTTTTGGAGAACATTGCATGCGGAATTAGGTACTAGATTGGACCTTAGTACTGCATTTCATCCTCAGACTGATGGTCAGTCTGAGCGAATGATTCAAGTGTTGGAGGATATGCTTCGTGCATGTGTGATAGAGTTTGGTGGACATTGGGATAGTTTTTTACCTTTGGCAGAATTTTCATACAATAATAGCTATCACTCCAGCATCGATATGGCTCCATTTGAAGCATTGTATGGGAGGAGGTGTAGATCTCCCATTGGGTGGTTCGATGCATTTGAGGTTAGACCTTGGGGTACTGACCTCTTGAGGGATTCATTAGATAAGGTGAAGTGCATTCAAGGAAAGCTTCTAGCGGCGCAAAGTAGGCAAAAGGAGTATGCAGACCGAAAGGTTAGAGACTTGGAGTTCATGGAGGGTGAACAAGTCTTGTTGAAGGTTTCACCCATGAAAGGGGTGATGCGGTTTGGAAAAAGGGGTAAGCTAAGTCCAAGGTATATTGGACCATTTGAGGTGCTTAAGCGAATAGGGGAGGTGGCTTATGAATTAGCCTTGCCCCCAGGGCTGTCCGGAGTGCATCCGGTATTTCATGTGTCCATGTTGAAAAGATACCATGGAGATGGAAACTACATCATCCGTTGGGATTCAGTTTTGCTTGATGAGAATTTGACTTATGAGGAGGAACCAGTTGCTATTTTAGATAGAGAGGTTCGCAAGTTGAGGTCGAGAGAGATTGCATCCATCAAAGTTCAATGGAAGAATAGACCGGTTGAAGAGGCTACTTGGGAGAAGGAGGCAGATATGCAAGAAAAATACCCACATCTGTTTACAGAATCAGGTACTCCTTTTCGCCATTGTTTTTCTTCTTTTGATCGTTCGAGGACGAACGATGGGTAAATTGGTATCTATTGTAACGACCTGTTTAGTCGTTTTGAGCAGCAGATTTTATTTCTGGAAAAACTGGCTGAGGCAACGGACCCCACGACGGACCGTCACAGGCAAGACGGACCGTCGTAGGGTCTCGTTTCAGCATACTTAGAAATTCTGAAATTGGGTACTGAAAATCGACTCTCTGTAATCTGTGACGGACCTGCAGGACGTGCCGTCACATCCACGACGAGCCGTCGTAATCTCCCGTTGCAAAACACTTCAACTCTTGAGAATTTGGTACAGGAAACGAGTCTCTGATCGTCATGACGGAGGTGCAGGACGGACCGTCACAGGTGTGACGGACCGTCACAGCCCACTTGAGTTCGAAGGGGCTGGGAGGACCTGTGTGACGGACCGTCGCAGGCACGATGGGCCGTCACAGGTTGCGCGAATCCCAGGCAGAATCGAATTTCCTTACACGTTTTAAGGGACGTTTTGGACTATTCTTTCCTTAATTACAAAGTTAGAGGGTTAATATTAATAAGTCTAATTACTTGGGGGTAAAAGAGGTAACCTTAAGTTAATTAGTGGGTTATTAATGCCAACTTTCAAACTTAATTATATACAAATTAGGGTAAAAGAAAGAGGGTTTGAATAAAAGAAAACAGAAAGAACAAGAGAGAAAGAAAGGGAGATCGAACGAGAGAGGAGAAACGAAGAGGAATAACAAAGCTTGGGAGGGTTCTTGCTTGATCACTAGTCTTCGGTGGAGGTAGTTATGGTTTTTACGATATTCGTAGTGAACTCTTAATAGGGAATGATATGTATTGATAGTATTGTAAACCCTGCTATGTGTTTAATTGTATGCTTGCATGATTGTGATTATGAAATTGTGATAAACTAAGCATGATGAAGTTATTGAATCCTAAACCTTGAAAGAAACCCTAATTCAATTGTTATGATGATGCCTTAGTATAAAAGAAGTCTTGATGAATTAGGGGATCGGGTGCCACATTCCGGTACCAGGATAGAAATAGAGGATCGGGTGTCACGTTCCGACACAAGGATAGAATGAGGATCGGAGTGTCACGTTCCGACACCAGGATAGTATATGGATCGGGTGCCACGTTCCGGTACCAGGATAGAATGAGGATCGGAGTGTCACGTTCCGACACCAGGATAGTATATGGATCGGGTGCCACGTTGCGGACTAGGATAGTATATGAGGATCGGAGTGCCACGTTCCGGCACCAGGATAGAAATAGAGGAGCGGAGTGTCACGTACCGACACAAGAGGAAGAAAGATAATGAATCTTGAAAGATAATGAATATACTCAATCTAATAAACCCAATTCCCAAATGAGTATGGTATTGAGGCTTGAGTCCTCCTGTGTGAACTCAGTGGAAATTGTTAATGATATAGTACTTGCTGTTGCTACATGTTAAGCATCATAGTTGATTTTATGATATTACTTGATATATATTATCTTCTATTTTGAGTTGGCCGATGATATCTACTCAGTACTTGTGGTTGTACTGACCCCCTACTTTTATGTTTTCTTCTTTGTTACTTGTGGAATGCAGCAAACGTTCCGTCGTCTTCAACTCAACAGTAGATCTAGCCAGTCTTCACTCAATCGGAAATTCAGGGTGAGCTAATGCGTCTAGCTTGGACTAGATCTTCTTCTTCAAGTCTTGATGCCTTGAACTTTCGGCATGGACTAGCTAGTATTTGTTTTAGCTTCTTAGACAGTTTTAGTTTAGCAATTTGAGATAGATGTTCTTGTGATGATGACTTCTAGATTTTGGGGATAATAATAATAGTTTTGAATTGTTTTTATTAATGGGTTAAGTCTTCCGCATTATTTTCTGTTGTTATACATTGAAATGTTAAGGTTTAGATTGGTTGGTTCGCTCACATAGGAGGGTAAATGTGGGTGCCAGTCGCGTCCCCGATTTGGGTCGTGACAATAATATATAAAACTATAGGTCTTCAAATTTATAAATTTTGCAATATCAAATTTTTTAATAGATAAAACTCTAAGGTATTATCTTAAAGTTTCATAACAATAACTAGTTTTGAAAGACAAGGTTAAATAATTGCCTTTAGGAAGAAGGAAGAGGCTATTTTAGGTCTCATAATCTTTTGTAAGGAAATCAATAATGATGTTCAGCAACTTAATCTAATTTTAAATATCCCCCCTTTGATTTTCTCTAGTTTGTTATTTCTTAATTATATTATGTTAAATTAATTAAAGAAAAAAAGGTATATAATCAACTCATAACAAACTAAAATATTGTCATTTTTAACTAATACAGAAAATATTGCTAGGCGATCCAATTAAATGTCAAAATATTGTTTTTTTGAAAAATTTCCCTAATTTTTTTTACAAAAAAGGATTTCTTTAAATCAATTTGTCATTTATTAGTCATTTTCTCTTTTTACTTGTTACTTTGTTTTCTTTAAAAACTTATTTTGTGTAATGATTTTTTAAAACCCTTTTTCAAGAAGCATTATTTCTTTAGTCCCTTTATTTATTGAAAAAGTAAAAATTATTTTTTACCTTTCTTCATCTCTCTTCGTATTTTTTTCATACATGCATATACTTTTTTGTGCCTAAATTTTCTCCTTCCCATCTACATTCAACCTGTGTATGAGATTTGCTAAATCTTTTTTCATTATTTTGACTGTATTTAATTCATCATATATATTTTGAAAATAAAAATTTAAATTGTTCCCATTTTCTCTCTACTTATTATCTGTCAACTATTTTAAAGCAAAATTCTCTCTTCTTTTTTTTTTTCTTTCTAAAATTCTTTCTTAAGAGAGTTTTCCTTTTCTTCTCTCCTAAATTTTCTCAACCAAACAATAAAAAAAGAAAATTGAAATACAATAAACAAGAACAAGACAAGGGAAGAAGATTTATTCATTCTAAA